>JAVFBZ010205980.1:1972-12024 GCA_032466195.1 Katharina tunicata
AACTGATTCACAAGAACATAATGACGTATATCACTACACCACACCAGTATATGTAGGCCCTAAACTGATTCACAAGAGCCTAATGACGTATATCACTACACCACACCAGTATATGTAGGCCCTAAACTGATTCACAAGAGCCTAATGACGTATATCACTACAACACACCATTATATGTAGGCCCTAAACTGATTCACAAGCACATACTGACGTATATCACTACACCACACCAGTATATGAAGGCCCTAAACTGATTCACAAGAACATAATGACGAATATCACTACACCACACCATTATATGTAGGCCCTAAACTGATCCACAAGAACATGATGACGTATATCACTACACCACACCATTATATGTAGGCCCTAAACTGATTAGAAACCTACACCAATTTTATTGAGAAGTTTTGGTATCCAGTTTCAGATCCATTGGTCGTTTTTGTGTTTGAGATTATGTTTATTTAGTTAATTAAGTCATTTCCCTCATATCACGGCGGTGCCTTTGATGACTTTTCATTCAAATTGTAGTTTTATCGTATTTTTATTGGGACAGTTATCGACGATAAAGTGAACACATTTCTCTTAACTGTATTATTGTATGGGTGTATTGCTGAAATACACGTTTTAAATACAATCACTTCACTTGTTTTGTGTTTAACGCCATGAGGTTATTTTTCTAGGAGAAAGAGCAATATCTTTGTCGCCTTCCAAAGACATCTCGATTATTTCTAAACTAGTCACATGCAGAATTCCATTATTTTTATTCTTTGAATAATAAGAAAAACTTGCACTATAAATGAATGAAATCCGATGCCCTACAATTCATTACAATGAGATCAATTTTGTCTGGGAAACAGTTTATTAAAAAACACATCAGGTCACTATGGTTACTAGTCGTTCTTATTTTCGGAATTTATGTCTCGTTCTATGAAACAAATGCCCAAAGAAGATGAATCTATTATATACTTCATCTTAACTACATAATTTTAGCAAACGGATGGTATATAACAAGATATCAATGTCAATTCTATTAATAAACGTGTGAAAACGCTGGGGCTCGACTTACACTAACGAAGGACAGACTAAATTGCCGATTAACCACAACATGTGTATCTCTTAAGAGTCGTCAATCAATGTGATGGTGGGTATGTTTATACTTTAAATGAGAACGCCTCTGTGAATTCAATACAGCTAGGGTATCGATGGCCGCAAGATGGAAACAAAGTAATATTTTGTGTTAAATAAGTCGAGCTGTAAGAAAGGACATATTTATGGTCAACTTGTAGCCGCCATACGTGGCTGTGTTTATTGGATTACACCAGGGTGCGTCGGTCAAAAACTTGAAGGCATATATTACAAGTTCAAGTCCTGTCCTCGCTTTTCACATCCAATTTAGTAAAGAGAGAAAAAAAACATAACTGTTATAATGCATTTAAACCACATCAAGAACTGAAAAGTAAATTTCGCCTAATTGGAGCATGTGACTGGCCCCTTGCATGCGCCGAAAGAAAATAAAGGATTATACAAGGTAAATATAGGGCATGTAAGTCACGTCATTTGATGAAAGAGATTTCACGAGATTCATTCCACTTCCGGATACAAGCTTCTTTTGTGTTCGTTATGAAATCACACGGAAAATTAAAAAATGATAATTGTCCCGTCTGATCCTATAACTTCACCGAAAGCAACCAAAAAACAACACTCCGAAAGACCGCTACTCAGAACACATATACCGCTTCAAGGAGTTTCACGTACCTGGAAGTCAAGTAGAATCACACGAGGCTTACATATCCTACTTACGTGCTTATCTACATCATATCACAGCGGTGCCTTGGATGACTTTTCTCTTATTTAATTTCATTCAAATTGTAGTTTTATCACATTTTTATTGGGGCAGTTATCTACGATAAAGTGAACACATTTCTCTTAACTGTATTATTGTATGGGTGTAATGCTGAAATACACGTTTTAAACACAATCACTTCGTTTGTTTGGTGTTTAACGCCATTAGGTTATTTTACTCACACGGATGTGGATTTAACTTATTTTAATGCAAGGAGAAAGAGCAATATCTTTGTCGACGTCTTCCAAAGACATCTCGATTGTATTTCTAAACTAGTCACAAGCAGAATTCCATTATATTTGTTCTTTGATTAATAAGAAAAACTTGCACTATAAATGAATGAAATCCGAAGCCCTACGATTCATAACAATGAGATCAATATTGTCTGAGAAACAGTTTACTAAAAAACACATAAGGTCACTATGGTTACTAGGCGTTCTAATAGTTTAAGTAATTTATGTCTCGTTCCATGGAACAAATGCCAAAAGAAGATGAATCTCATACTTCACGTTTAGTACCTAATTGAGACCGGCAAACAGATGGTATATAACAAGATACCAATGTCAATTCTTTTACTAAACATGTGAAAACGTTAGGGCTCGACTTACACTAACGAAGGACAGACTAAATTGCCGATTAACCACAACCTGTGTATTTCTTATTTAAGACTCGTCAATCAATGTGATGGCGGGTATTTTATACTTTAAATGAGAACGCCTCAGTGAACTGAATACAGCTTGTCTTCAAAGAATATCGATGACCACAAGATGAAAATGAAGTTAGATTTTTTGTGTTAAATAAGTCGAGCTGTAAGAAAGGACATTTTTTTTGGCCGTGTTTTTTGCCTAATACCAGGAGACGTCGGTAACAAACTTGAAGACACCTGACTTTCACATCTCAAATAAGTCCAAGTCCTGTCATTGCTTTTCTACGAAAGCCTGGAAGGGACATGGAGATAAAAAGAAAACATGTGATGTTAAACTCGTTATAACGAGATAATTAAGTTGTTATTACGAGATGATTAAGTTGTTATAATGACTTCGCAGATTCGTTACATTAAGACAATTAAGTCATTATAACGAGTTTTCTACACCCTACAAGAAAAACAGCATATAACCTGAAACAGATTAATGTTCTGAAATAACCAAAAGAGAGATCTTAATGTGATCTTGTACAGTTTTATAATGTCAAATCTTAGATAAGAAGTCCTGTATTTGAAATAAAACCACCTGAATTAAATTCATCGAATTGGATTAAAGGTTAGATCGTCTCCTGAGAAATAAACATAATTTTTCGGACTCCGAAACAAAGTCGAGCTCCCTTTACGTAATATGCAATCAGTGATGTCGAACGAGTATTTTTTTAAATTGTCTTTCAGAAATAATGATGTTATGATTTAGAGCGAGGTACGATAAACCTTTGATGTTGTTCAATCCTAGGATGAAATATAATAAAATCATTTATTTCCTTCGACGAAGCCATGTCTGTATAGTCATGCATATATAGAGTTATTATCTCATTTAATTATCTCATTATTATGCGATAATACCTCGTTAAAACAATTTAATTTTCTCGTAATAACTCGTTATTATCTCGTTAAAACGAGATACAAACTCGTTATAACGAGTTTGATAATGCTAAAAAAAAAAAAATTAATGTCCCTTCCAGGCTTTCGTTTTTCGCATCCAATTTAGTAAACAGAGAGAGAGAGAGAGATAGAATAAAAGAAGTATTATAAAGCATTTAATCCAAAACAAAAACTGAGAACGTTTGGCCTGTTTAGAGCTGTGATTGGCCCATTGTATGCACCGAAAGAAAATGAAGAATTCTGCATGTTCATAGGGCATGTTTAACTAACGTCATATGATGAAATAGATTTTATGAGATTCATTCCACTTCTGGGTACAAGCTACTTTTGTGTTCGTAATGAAAGTTACAACGTTTACAATTTGTCCCGTCTGGTCCTATAAATGCACCGAACGAAAAAGAAAATACCATTCTGAGACACTGTTATTCAGAACATACCGCTTCAAGGAGTTTCACGTACCCGGGAGTCAAGTAGAAGCAAACGAGGCTTACACATCCTACTGACGGGCTTATCTACATCATATCAACTGAGGTCAGTTTGGCCCAAAAAGTGGGGGTTTTGTTATATGTTTATATTTTTTATTAAAAACTGAAAAAAAATTTAAGGAGAAAAGTTTCAAACCGTATATATGTAACTTAAACGTTCTGTAGTATATCATCGCCAAACTGATATGAAGATTGTTACTAACATTCAGGGCCCTCTGGCTAAGGGCAGAAGGGATCGAGTTATATTCATGCTTTCATACTTTACACTGGATGAACATTATCTCTCCCACGGAGCTAACACACTGGATGAACATTATCTCTCCAACAGAGCTAACACGCTGGATGAACATTATCTCTCCAACAGAGCTAACACACTGGATGAACATTATCTCTCCAACAGAGCTAACACACTGGATGAACATTACCTCTCAAACAGATCTAACACACTGGATGAACATTATCTCTCCAACGGAGCTAACACACTGGATTAACATTATCTCTCCAACAGAGCTGACACACTGGATGAACATTACCTCTCAAACAGATCTAACACACTGGATGAACATTATCTCTCCAACGGAGCTAACACCCTGGATGAACATTGTCTCTCCAACGGAGCTAATACACTAGATGAACATTATCTCTCCAACAGAGATAATACACTGGATGAACATTTTCTCTCCAACAGAGATAATACACTGGATGAACATTATCTTTCCAACGGAGCTAATACACTAGATGAACATTATCTCTCCAACAGAGATAATACACTGGATGAACATTTTCTCTCCAACAGAGATAATACACTGGATGAACATTTTCTCTCCAACAGAGCTAACACATGTGACTTCCCATTTATTGGTTGTGCTAACTGTCACCTTGTTATTTTGGAATACACCACAGTCATAGTAGTGAATTACCTTTGAGCACGGCATTTAACACCCATCAACTAACACCCATACAGGAAATGTGGAATTTGTAATTGCCCATATTCGTGATTTAAAATTAAATATACTTGCTTTTGTAAGAGGGTAGCGAACAAAAAAAAATGAAAACCCTTTGTTCAAATGAAAGGTTAAATGAACACACAAGTGGTGTATAGCGAACGATACCTTTTCTGTAATAATCGAGCTATGCTGCTAGGATGAAGGTATTAACGATGGAGAAAGCGACCCTGTTTCTCGTAACTTTTTTAATCTGCAGGTGCTCCAACGTATGACGTGAACCATGTTTATTTTTACATCCAATTTAATCAAGATACGAACTAGATGATTTATTATAAAGCACTCCATCCTAAATTTAGACGAAAGTCAACTTAGCCTTCTTTGAGCTTTATGCTGCTACCTCAACTTTTGAAATAAAACTTATAAACTGTTGTGTTGCAGTTCAAATTTCAGGAAGTAAAAAAAAAAGCAAGAAAAGTTGTGAATGGACTTCAATTAAATTAATCAACGCACAATCAGGGTAGTGACAAAGGTATCTCTCCTACGATATTTAATAATTGTTGATATTTATTGGACTGTATGTATGGAAGCCTAATAGAAACTACGAAAGCATCCGGCTTCCATACTGTATGACCTACAACAACATAAATTTTTTTTTCACATTACAGGTCCTTAATTGTATCGCGTTTTATTTTATTCATATTGAATAGCAATGACCATCAGGTTAAGTCGAGACTCACACCAAATTAACATGAGCAGAAATTCACCCAGACATATAAATATTGATCAAAAACTTGTTATTCTTCTCTATGAACAACTGAACCATAGATTGAGGCACATTGTATAATTATTTTAGATAATAACTAAATATAACATGTTTCATGATAACTTTTTTTTTCTTGACAAAATTGAAAGTGAAACGTGAAGAAAAGAATATGGTCTTGTTGGTTTTGATCGAACAGCTGCTATGTCTTCGATTACCTCTCCAATTTCTGACTGATGAACTCAATGTTAACGCCTTGTCTTATAATCCAATAAACACAGCCACATATGGCGGATTCAAATAGACCAGAAAACATGTCAATTCACAGTGTGTAACTAATTTAATAAATAATATTATTTCATTCCAGTTTTTCTTCATCGACCCTTCAAGGATTATTAACCAAAGTTTGTTTCTCTGCAGATTGATTCGCAAATCATCGAGACTAGCATCCAGTAGTTCCACGGATTGTTCTACATTGAGACTATTCATAAGGACGTATCTGTTGAGATTGTTTCATCCACTACCAATAACAGCACAGTTGCCATATAGAGACGTTGTCGTTGCACTGATCATGTATTATGGTAAACTCTTCGATGGAACTTCCGGTTTTCATCAGCCTTCACTGACTACACTTTTTTCAAACCATAACAATTGTAACTAAAATTGTCGAAGACTAAAATTAGAAAGTAGAAAAACAATTTGTATAATTCAGGTTTGAATCTATGTAGCAACATTGGTATAAGGTTGTGGATATTAACCATAATAGGCCTATCCATCTTCGGCCGTCTTATAAAATCCTTTTGAAAATGAAATTGTCATTTAAATTTGCTAATGTGTTATTTTAATTTCTTCTGTCGAAAAAAAGGTTTTCATTTACCCTTAAGAGATAAAATAATACGAGTATTAAAATAGAACGGACCAATATTGATTGAAATCCGAAAACAGACGGCGAGAAAATAATTGTTGTTTAGCTATAATATTAACTTACGTCAACTTGGAAACTATCGTTTCAAGAAAATAAATGTTTTTCTTGTGTGGTTTTTTTTTTGCTGAATAAAGCAGTCTTAACCAGTTTCTTAGAGTTTCATATTTTGTGATATTTGCGTCTGAAATTCGATGGGCTCTTAATTCCCAATAACAGATAAACTTACATCAACACAATTTATCCACATAAACTCATTTATATTGAACCGTGATCTTTTTCTATGTCATTTTCCCGAAGCAATTGACCAGTCAAGACATAACTTTGTCAGCGAACAGCTTCAAGATCGCTGTATTGATTTTTATGATAACTTGGGATCAGATAGCTCATAATAACTCTGCTGTTTTCTCTCTTGATTAAACTGGATGCAAAAAGACAAGACTCGAATCGTCTTGGATTTGACCTTGGCTGAGTTGTCCTCGAATACAACTCCAATTTTTGACTGATGAACTCTGTCTTAACACCTCGCCTTATAATCCAATAAACACAGTCACATCTGGTGGCTTCCAATAAACCATAAAACATCTCCTTTCATTCACTTTGACTCATTTAATCCAAAATATTACTTCATTTCCATCTTTCTGTAATAAATTCTTCCACGACGACTGTCTTCTATTCCCTTAATGTACTGATCGGACGGAAAGCCTACGAATTTGATATGAGAATCTAGCCGAATTATAATCGGGGAAGCGATTGTATAATTTACCTCTAATCTGTATTGTAGCATTGCCATATGTGTACTTGAATACTATGGAAAAACAATCGCCTTTTTTTGTGTATGCGAGAAATACCCACTCGAGAATATCGAGGAAAAGTAAAGTAATTGAATATATATAATGTATACACTAGTATGCTGCATAAAGGAACAATGGCATTTTCTTTAGTTCGGATTCTTAACCTTATTTTTGCCGTTATGGCTCGGGACTTTCACACGCAAAAACAAAACCAGACAATACAGACAAGACAGACAAAACGCGCACATTTTGAAAATTTGTTTTTTCAAATCGAAATTGAAATTGCAATTTATAAAAATGAATAGAATTGTCTTTAGAATTATGTTTTTTCTCTCACTTCATTGAAACAAGATAACAAAATAACCGCCATCAAAATGAAACAAACATTGGCTGTTATTTGTCCATTGTGGATGGAAAAAGTACGTAAACAACGAACAAATTTGATACAAAGATGAGTACTTCGGTGACGTGGCGTTTTCTAATTTTCAAATTGACAACATTAGAGATTTTTGTAATCTCCATGATCAAAACGCACAAGATTCGTCTTCGGATCTCATCAATGTATGCATCAAGCACAACTTGTTTTTTTTTTAAGTTTATTAACATGTAAGTAAGAACTAGTGGTATCGCGGTACTTTATTACGTTGTCCATGTATTATAAAAACAAATCTTTACCAAAAAAGACAGAAAACAGAAGGTAATACATAAACATTTTAAACAAGTGATTAGCAATAGAAATATGCAAATTTTAAAAAAGGGCATATTAGAGGCACCCTCATGTACTGTCCTCCTTACAATATCGTTAAACACTTGCCACCACATTGATTGACGATTCGTAAATACAAAAAGCACAAGGGCTGCGATTGTTGTCTGCCCTTCATTAAAGTAAATCCATCCCCAATGTTTTAACGCGTCTAACAAACTGATTGACATTTTTAACTTCAACTGTATTATACCACGCGTTTGCCGGTGTCAATAACGTGAATTCTAATATTCATCTTCCTTTGGGAGTTGTTTCAAATAACGAGATACAAATTACTAAAAATAAGAAAGCCTAGTAACCCTGGTGACCTGATGCGTTTTTGAACAAACCCTTTCTTAGACAAAAATTGATCTCATTGTTATGTATTGAGGGTCTTCAAATCTCATTAATTTATAGTGCAATTTTTTATATGGAGCAAAGAACAAAAATAATGGAATGCCGTAACTAGTTATACATCGAGGTGTGTTTGGAAGACGTCGACAACAACATTGTTCTTCCCGCCTAGCGCTTTGGTTAAGTACCACCATGTCATAGGAGACACCACATCCTAGTGAATAAAATACCCTCATGGCTTTTTGAACATTACATCCATAACAAAATAAGGTAATAAAACTGTTTTCAAAATATTAACGATCAATACCCCTACAAAATCTTTGATAAAATTACAATCTTAGTGAAATTAAAACAAACGTGGAAATTTTATAAATTTGTCTGTGTTCTTATCAAAATTAAATGATGCAAATTTTATGATTGCCCGAATTTCACCCAGTCGTTGCCGGCATGCACTTTTTTGTCTCTTCGCTTAAAACATATTGCACTCAAGGTAAACCATAACAAGACAATCGTCATCACATTAATTGATGAGTCGTAAGAAACAACACATCGATTTAACCGTTCAACTGAATTACCCTTCGCTAAGGTGCACCGAGTTCCAATATCATAGCCCGTGTCATAATGGTACTGCCTGCCATTGACTATACTTAGACTGTAATGTTATTAATCAGGTCTTTTAGATCGCAGCTTTTTGAGCGGTTTCTTCCGGGTTTCCACCATGCACCGGCCTTGCCAAGTCATCATTTAAGTTAAACACCCTTTAGCACGACGTTAAACACCATATTAATAAATCATTGTTCTATCATGTTGATTTGCCTGCTTTCCAGATCTTTTTGACAATTAAAAAAAAAATGTTTACTAAAATGCGATATGAAATTAAAACCATTAAAGTCGTATCAATAAGATTCAAGTTTTAACATTAAATTTTTGACCATTTTTCAGTTTCCTTTTTAACTTTAAGGTCAAACTACGCCTCGTCCATTAACACAGTCAAATGTGGTACACAGTCAATTAGAACGGAAACCACACCCTTTTACACTTCTCAATTCATTTAATCCAAAATATTTCTTCACGCATTTCCCTGTTATAAAAAGAATAAAACCTGAAACCATTGTGAGTTTGGTTAGATAGGCTTAGACAATCTTCACATATTTCAAGAGACATTGAGTCATGCAAATGAGGACATGTCAAATTAAGCACTTAATTGTAAGGAGGACTTGTCATATGACGGTACGGTATCTCTATACAATTACGAATTCTACTTTTTTATAGTCGGTAAATAATTTTTGTCTGAGAAATGGTTTATTCAGAAACACAATAGGTCACCATGGTTACTAGACGATTTTATATTTAGTAATTTCCAATGTCTCGATGTGTGGAACAAATCCCCAAAGAAGACGAATCTCATACTCAGCTGTCTTTACGCCTCGCTATATCATCCAATAAACACAGTCACATATGACACACAGTTAAATAGCCATAACAGCTATAAAATTAAGAACTCTACTTTTTTATAGTCGGGAAATAAGTTTTGTCGGAGAAATGGTTTATTCAGAAACACAATAGGTCACCATGGTTACTAGACGATTTTATATTTAGTAATTTCCAATGTCT
>JAVFBZ010205991.1:0-13438 GCA_032466195.1 Katharina tunicata
CTGCGGCTCAGGGTGTACGAGCTTCAAGACGGTCATAAAAATCCATACACCCTTTGAAAAATGTCAATAACTAATAACATACATGTATATAAATGAATAAGATTCTTTTTTAATAATTAAGAATCTATGATGCTGTATCTACCGAATACTACGATCACAGGAAGCCAATATGTATAGGCCTTTGCAAGAACTGCACTGGGGCGTGGATTATCCCCCCATTTGGAAAGACTAGACTATTACATTAATCGTACTGAGAAGTTTGATTTAAAACACAAATCACATTCTTAATTTTTATTTAGGTTTTATTTACACTATACATGGCATACACAATTTAAAAGTGTGTGGCTTTATGGAAAAGAATTACATCACAGATTCAGTCCAAAAGTTTATTTTTTGTTATTGAAGCCAAATGATAGGGACGTATTGAATTTTTTTCCAAACTACATGTATTTGTCATTTTTTTTTCATAGTTAACAGTAGAATTTTGACCATTTAACCTTAAATGTTTAGTCTTGCGATGTGTCCCACATACAGGCCTACTGTGTACTGGCTTGGATCATTCTTGTTCCAAATTGCCTATCTCTGGTAACTTCTGTCCCCTCCGATTAACAGTTTTTGTGTAATAAATGGCCATTTTCAGGCCATTAGCTGTATATTAACTGCTGCAGGCAATACTTGTACCTTATGTAAATAAACATATCCTATCATAATCATAGGACCTCATTGATTAATTGGTTCTCTGGCTAAGGGCAGTATGTTTCCAGATAATATTCATACTGTCATTATTAGCACTGGAGGAACATTATTTTTCCAACAGTAATAACACTTACACTGTACATGTAGGTGTCTTCAAATTTCGTGGTTGTGTTAGATTCGCTGTCTTCTGTTCGAATACACTGCCGTCATATAAGTGAAATACCCTGGAGCACGGCGTTATATAAACACCAGTCAATAAATCATTGATCAAGTGCATTCTGCATGAATAAACATCAACCCAGAGCCAGAATCAGCAAAGAAACTAAAGAGATAGATAGAACTATTTAACCTAATATTTGGTTGAAACGACCAGGACAGTCAGTGTAGTTACATGTGCCAAACACAGGAAATTGCAGCTACCAAACAGGACATTGAAGCAACCAACACAGGACAGTGTCCCTACCAGCGTCTAACAGTGTCGCTACTAAACACAGGACAGCGTCGCTTCTACACACAGGACAGTGTCTCTACCAAACACAGGACAGTGTCGCTACCAAACACAGGACAGTGTCGCTACCAAACACAGGACAGTTGCTACCAGACAAAGGACAGTGTAACTTCCACACGCAGGACAGTGTAACTTCCACACGCAGGACAGTGTAACTTCCACACGCAGGACAGTGTCGCTACCAAACACAGGACAGTGTCGCTTCCACACACAGGACAGTGTCGCTACCAAACACAGGACAGTGTCGCTTCTACACACATGGCAGTGTCGCTACCAAACACAGGACAGTTGCTACCAGACACAGGACAGTGTTGCTACCAAACACAGGATAATGTCGCTTTTAAACACAGGACAGTGTCGCTACCAAACACAGGACAGTGTCGCTTCTACACACATGACAGTGTCGCTACCAAACACAGGACAGTTGCTACCAGACAAAGGACAGTGTAACTTCCACACGCAGGACAGTGTCGCTACCAAACACAGGACAGTGTCACTTCCACACACAGGACAGTGTCACTACCAAACACAGGACAGTGTCGCTTCTACACACATGGCAGTGTCGCTACCAAACACAGGACAGTTGCTACCAGACAAAGGACAGTGTAGCTACCAAACACAGGACAGTGTCATTACTAAACACAGGACAGTGTCATTACCAAACACAGGACAGTGTCGCTTCCAAACACAGGACCATACAGCTATAAAATAAAGGACAGTGTCGCTTCCTAACACAGGACATTGCAGGTAGTGGTACCAAACATAGGAAATTGCAGCTACAAAACTAAAAACCAATCAAGAAGGATAATCATTAAGAAGGATAATTATTAAGAAGGATAATTACATAGTCCCAAAAGTTCCCAGTGTCAGCAGAGATTGAAGAATTTATATTACAAGGCTTCTCTGTTTTCCAACATCGACAATGCATCATAAGATCCACCCAAAATCACTTAAAATTTCAACCATAAATTAACTGCTTTGTAAGCTACATGTATACAAAGGAATTTAATACCTGGTAGTCAGATGACAATTAATGTTGCACTTTGGGAGACTCAGGAGTGAACACTAATTTTACTGTTTACATGCTATAATACTTATACAAACTTCAAACAGAGGACTGTGATTTGTGGTTGAAATTATATGTGATTTACAGTTTACAGTGAATCAGTGATATTTAGTATATTATAGTAAAAAAGCAGCAAGTCATTAGATAAAGGCGAATAATAAATAAACAAATGCTACTCATGTTGGCACCAATACACTTTTCATGTAATAGAAAAACAAAAACGCCACTCATGTTTCCCACAATGTACTTTATTCATACCAAGGTATTTATATATATATAAACTTGTTCAGAGTTTATCTTACTCTAAATCCTCAAAAGAAGTTTAAGCAATTTATTGAATAAATAGATGTGAGGTTGGAACTAAAAAATTATGTTAGTTTTCATGGCTGAATTTATAACAAATTTCCAGATTGTGTTTCTACTCTTCTTAGTCTTTGCTATGAAGTGGTTAAGGGGTCGAATTGGCTGAGGATTACGGGTGCTTTAACTTCTATTTTGACATATACTGTCTTTATTTCAAAGCTGAAGTTTGTTCTAATAATATTTTTGCATGATCTTTATTTTTCTATCTTTTTTGCAGGTCAGAGATTTATAACCACTGGCAGCATGGATGCACTGCCTCATTCTGAAACCAGTGAAGGACAATCCTCGGTCATGCTCATCCAGCACATTTTTGTGTCAGGCGATAAAGAAATGGTGGAAAATGCAGAGGAATATAGTAATATGGACCGCAACTTTCCCAACAAACACAAGTGTTCAATTTGTTTTAAAACATTCGCCAAAGCAACTTATTTGAAACTTCATATGAGAACTCATACCGGTGAAAGACCATATATTTGTGATACATGCGAGAAAAGTTTTTACGATCAGGCCGGTCTTCAGCGCCATTCTCTTATTCATAAAGGCGTGAAGCCATTTTCTTGTGATCATTGTGGAAAGGGATTTCGGCAGAAATGTGATCTGAAAAAACATGCTGTACAACACCTAAACAAAGCAGAAATTGAGCAAGCAGCTGACTTGTACAAGTGTAAACAATGTGGTGCTGGCTTCAAATATAAGGGCTACTTGAAGAACCATATAGCAGAAAGTCATGTGAAAAATTTCAAGTGTGAATATTGTGACAGAAAACTATCATCGACTTCGGCACTGCGACTACATACTCGACTCCACACTGGGGATCGCCCTTTTAAGTGTCCACATTGCCCCAAGTCGTACACGAGTGGTTACCAGATGAGAACTCATGTTATGAGCCATACGGGCATCAAACCGATAAAATGTGATTTATGTGAAAAAGCTTTCATCAGTCCATCGCGCATGAAAACACACAGGGTCACCCATGAACGATCTTCCACAGGGGTGCCTAGGCGTAGAAAGCATAAAGAGTCTAAACCTTTGGAAAAACAATTTAATTGCGTAAAATGTGGGCAAAGATTTGCTCTAGAGTTTTCTATGAAACTACATAACAAAATGCTGCATGGGGATGTTAAAGCATTGCCAGAAAAAGATTGTAATAAGACTTTACCTCCACAAAATAATGGCACACTGGCTGATTCTAAGCAGGTCATTAATTCTGAAAAGAGTGAAAATAATCCAACAGCTACTGGTGGTGAACAATAAAGCTCAGTATCATTAAAATATGCATGTCTATATTTAATTTACCCACGAAGAAAGCTGGATAATGATTAATCATGTCCGCTGTTACTGAATTGACATAAATGATGGTATTTTATCTAATGTCAACTCTGTTTATTTACTTTTATTTCTATCCAATGTTCTGCCAAAGAGGATTGAACTTGATGGTTGATACAGTTTATTTAACTCTGACCTTAGAAGTGAGGGGAATTTATGGACCAGAAGCTTACATTTCTAGACACTCCACCAAACGGCCACTTGTTGACTGGAAAGACCCTCTGCTTTTTCTTTACATTATTGGGCTTTTGGGATATTCTATAACAAATAAATAGGTAGTACAGTGTATTTGATTTAGTATTAAGCATTAAACTATTAACTATTAAGCATTTGACTATTAAACATTTAACAAGCATTATGACAGGTATTGGGCTTGTGGGCTATTCTATAACAAACAAATGAGGAGTATTTGATCCAGTATTAACTATTAAGCATTAAAACTACAAAAAACACTTTGTACATTTTCACTTTGTATATTTCGTCTTCAGAGATATGCTTTGACCATCATCAAGTAATGCATTTTGACATAATGAAGTAACAACGGCAAGGACGGATCCTGGCCGATTTTGAACCCCTTCACATCCTCTTGTACGGGGTTTGGTTGCCTTGAGTTTGGGCAAACTAAGTAAAAAAACTAGTTTATTGACATAAAGTTTTCAACATTTATTCAGTAAATATGTTTAATAAAGGCCTACAAGTTTGAGCAATGGTTAACAGTTACATGTTATATGTAAATAAAAAGTAATATGATAATGTATCAACAAGACGGACAGTCTTTTGTACATGGATGTAATCTTACTTTTTAGTTTTATAAAGTTGAAATGATCAATCAAAGAAAACATAATAGAACAATAAAATATAAATATAATTTGGTCATGTTTAATCCCTTGCCCTCCCCTCCAATACAACAGTGCTTCAGATTATTGGTCTCATGATGGATGTCCAAAATTTGTCCTGGATCAGGCCCTGGATGCAACTCACCTCCCTACGAAAGAGCGACTGGCTGGGTGAGAGTCTCCTGTGTCCTGGTGCTCCCTAAGCTACATTTGTAAGGGCCACATGCCGATTTGTTGTGATGTCCTGTATTGTTAATGTTATGTAAATGATTTGTCCTGTCTTGCATGTTGCCAGCGTCGTATACGGTGGTTTCTTTCGCCCTTTAAGCTGACAAGCCGGCATACACGTATCTGTGAAATAACCTTGAGTACGGCGTGAAACTTTCATCAAACTTTAATACAAACTCTACGAAGATCCTGTTAAAATTTGTTATGCATATGATCAGTTTTGATTATAATAAAATCTTATCAATCATTAGTTGTGCAAATTTGTTTTTCTTACAAGTATATACATATTCTGCACGTGGATTTTTTTCCCCAGGGGTTGTATTGTAGTCCAGATTTGCTTAAATTCAGGCAAGAAAAGCCATGTGATTCAACTTACATTTTTCTGAAATAATATAAATTTTGCAGCATAAATAAAGCCCATACTGTAAGATGTGATCTCCATTGAATTATTCCATACTCCTTCTTTAATTTTTGTCAGGGTGATTTCAGCGATTTTGCACAGATGCTCTCAGGCTGAAGAAGAATATTGCCAAGCATGGGTGATACGGTAAAAACCTACTGTGCCCTGGTGCTCTATGAACTAATTAGGTGCATCAGAAAGCCGATTTTTGGTGGAGCCCTGTTTCGAGTCCTGTAATGCTATTGTGGTGTCTTCTGTGTTGCTAGCCTCGTTTAGGGTGGTTTCCTTCACAAATTGTGATGCCGTCATGTGATTGAAATAACCTAAAGTATGACGTAAAGCAAACAAAGACATTTTTTGTGACCGTTTGCATCCCAGGCTTACCCTGTGGGTGTGTGTGTTTTCTTGTTGTCTTTATTAAGAGTGGTTGTCCTTACACTGTAGCCTGGTACACTGTGTTATGAGTGATACAACCTTAAGTACATGTAGGCCTATAGCGTTAAACATCAGTCTAGTTGTTTTAATTTGTTTTAAAAGTTGTTTTATATAGTCATAATAGAAGTGAAATACTCTTGGGTAGGACATTTAACACCAACCAAGGGCTGCACCGTGGCTCTGCCGGTTGTCGGAGCCTTCGAGTGAGTCTCCTTCACTGTACCCAGAATAGGTTCGAATTCCCCTGTGGACCTTCGGTATGTACATATAAGGAAGTCTTTTGGTGACTGGAGAGATCGCAGGGTGTTTCTTCTCGTTTTTCCACCAAACACCAGCAGGGCAAAGTCGTCATATTATACTAAGAGAAATACTCTTGAGTATGACATTAAACACCAATCAAATAAATAAATAAATAAAACCAATCAAGTAAATAAATTTATTGTTTGAGTTTCTAAAATGCAAAATAGTTTCAGATTAAACTTTATGCCTTGTGGAAAAGAAATATCTGTACCATAATTGAAAGGTATCATGTTTAATCTTACATCTGTTTGTGTCGACAACTTCACCCCTAGTTACTCTCCAATCTACATTCAATAGATTCTTTGTCTGATGGCTTGATAAAGACGTGAAATTCATATGGATATAAAATACAAATAATATTCTGATAACTCAGTGACCTACTTCTGATTATCTACAACAAAATAAGGGTCAAATAGTTCTGTCACACAAACTATTAAAATGTGGTGACTTACTATTCTAGCTAAAGGGTAACATTTTAACTGAGTGTTACACAAATGATGAATGTCCAGTAGGTATATATGTTGAGATCCCCTAATTATTATGCTGGCGGTTGGGTAGGAGTCTGATATGCCCTGGTGCTCTCAGAGCTAATTGCCGCTTTGTTGTGGTGCCCTGTTTTGGTAAATTATATAAATGACGTTGCCAGCGTCATTTATCGTGGTTTCCCTCACCGATTGGGCTGGCATGCTGTCATATATAAGTGAAATAACCTTGGGTACTGCTTTAATCCCCAATCCAACAAACAAATCTAGTTATTACAGAATGAACATGATTGTATTCTGTCCTTTGTGGTATTTGTTGAGCTTTTTGTTTCTTTTGAAAGAAAAGTTTCTCATGACACTTACTGCCATTGTTGAAGGATAAGTGACATTGCTGCACGTTCTTGTTTGTACATGTATCTTTATAACAAATTCTTCATAACAGGTTCTATGCAGTAGCTGGTATCCATTTTAATTGGTGAATCAGTGATAATCAGGTGTGTGCTTTCCGGTGCCCTTTCTGGGCTGTCAGGAAGCCGATTTGTTGAAGCGTTTTGCTTCGCATCCTGGGATAGTCCTGTGCATAGTGTTAGCCAGAAACAGGGTGTCTCATTTGACATTTTCCCTATCTTTACCATGTTAAATTTGACTGAATTAGGGTGTCTCAAATGGATTCCAGGGTGTCTCAAAGACACTGAGACACCCCTCTGGCTAACACTATGGTCCTGTGGAGTATTTTTGTTAGCCGAGATGACCATGTCTTGGTCCATTGGCCTGACAAGTCCTCATATTATGAGCGTAATAACCTTGTGGTTAATATAACAATCAGCAAACAGACAAACACCAACAAAAAAGTTAAGATTTAATATTTTTTCTGTTTTTATCTGATCCTTTGCTAATTTTCATCAAATTGACATTCTGTTTTTCTGCTTCTCGGTGTATCTGTTATTTTTATTAGGTGACTGTTGGATGATCCGTTTGCCCTGCATTTAGGGGTGTCTAAATCCTCATATTAGACTATTGTGACAGTCCAAAAGACTCTATTGATACTATTGCAATACTGCATGAGGACACTATTGTGATACTATTCCGATAGAGTTGTGGGATATTTTTTGTCAAGTTATAATTAAGCACAGAATATGTATTTTGAATCTTCAAATATCAGTGTCATAGTCCTTAAGTGATCTATTTGAATGCTTTATACAAGTATGTCTTCAAAGTTTTTATTTTGTCCCTGTTCTGGCATAATTGTTATTCTCTGACAAGTTAACGAACTCCATCAAAAATTCTTTCTGCTTATAAAAAATTAGGATTTATTCTTTAGTGTTAGTGTTAGAACGTTTTTTTTGGGGTTGTGTATCTTATTTTTTTAAAGATTTTACAGTATTAAGCTTCACTCTGTCCTATTCTATGCAATTCATGCTTGGTTGATTTACTGTACTCAAGGTTGTTTTTTGGCCTGCAAAACATGCTGCATTGCTGATATTTTCTACAACCAGTGACCCATACTATTCACTATGAACGAGGACTGCCAGCAAATCAACTTTAAAGTGACGTTCCCTTGTTTCACAACGCCCCTCTTGGGCAACTTTTCTCCAGGTAAGTTAAAGTTCATGTGTTATTATATGTTAGCACTATTTGTACGGGTATCTCAAGTATTTCACTGTATGTACAAATGTTGTCACAGTAAGAAGTATTATTTAAGAAGTGACCTCTATTCTAGGGATATGTAGATTTTCTTTTCCTGTGGCTTCGGTGATGTTGGGGTAGTTATTACAAGATTTCTTCAGGTTTCCACCATACACAAAGTTTTCTTAGAAGTGAAATACCCTAAAGAACAACACTACCCTAAATCCTCATCAAATTCGACCTCTAAGGGCACAAACTTTAAGTAATTTATTGAATGGTTCAATGTGAATTTGTGAGTAAAACTTACATTTTCCGGTAATTTAAAGTCTGAACTTAATAAAAATTTCAAAATTGCATGTCTACACTTGTTACCCTTTGCATAAAATGTAGTGTTATGCTTTAAAAGGGGTCGAATTATTAAGCATTTAGGGTAATACGAAATCAAATCAAACAATCTGTTCTAGATGCGAGTAATTGGTGGGAGCTTCTGGTGATGTGATGCTCTTTGGACGTTATCAGTTTTTTTTACAGTTTTCCTGTTTGTCTGTTTATTGCCAGTGACATGCCATCATATGAGTGAAATAACCTTAAGTTAGACATAAAAGCCCAATCAAACAAACAAATCATTTCTAGGAGTTAAAGGTTACCTTATTAACAAGTGCCACTGTGAACATACAGTGTTGACAAACTTTTATTATAGGTCTACTTCTGAGGTGGACGCTGTAGCAGTTTCCCCTGCTTTCTGAGCTAAAGAGCATTAAGAAGCCAATTTGTTGTGGTCTCACAGTTTTCGTCCTGTAAATGTACTGTGGTGTATTTCTTTTGTTGCCAGTGTTATTGGGGCTGTTTTCCTTCATACCTTGGGCTGGCACTCTGCCATATGAATGAAGTACAGCATAAAACCCCTATGAAACAAAACATAAGGTGAATATCTGGTACCTCAGTAATTATATTTATGCTATTATGCTCTATCATATTTGCTCGGGAAAAGCTGTTGCAAAAGGAATTCACCCAACATTAAACACAATACAATTCAAGCCTCAAATGTTTTTTATTTTTATTAAACAAGTGTAATTAATTATAAATATTAAGTAATTTATAATTAATTAGTAAATTAATAATAATCCAACCAAGCAACTGACTGTTTCTGTTAATCCTGCATTCCCACAAAATACATGCTTAGCAAATATTAGTATTCACCTTGATATGTACCCTAAATGCTCAACAAATTCGACCCCCTTTACAACTTATAAAACAACATTTTATGCAAAGGGTAAGAAGTATAGACATCCAATTTTGAAAGTTCAGACTTTAAATTACCTTAAAATGTAAGTTTAACTCACAAATTCACACTTAAACATTCAATAAATTACTTAAGTTTGTGTCCCTAGAGGTCAAATTTGTTGAGGATTTAGGGTACAGTGTAATTGGTAAATTCGTATTAATTTAATTCATGCAAAATCCCAGTTGTAAGCGTCATATTTGTCTAATAATTAATAAGTTTTAAGTACTTCTCAGTCCTTTAAAAAAATACAATTCTTTGCTGAATTCAAACAAATAAGAAAAAAGTTCATATTTGTTTAAAATGAATTGGTTCTTAAAGTCCACCTATTTTTGACCAGATTTCACTATTTTCCAAGTGTAATTTTAAAGAGATATAACTGCCCGTAATTTCATTGGCACTAAGGTCAGTATTATAACTAGAAAGAATGAGCTATTTTGAAAATTGGTAGTGACGTCTATTGGTTCAGATACACAATAGGTTTAACATTATAGCAAATAGGAACTTACATGAAAACCTCTTTTTAATACTGATAATTACTACAGTTGTAAATCTCTGGAATTATTATCTCCATATATACAGCAGCATATTTAAAAGATTTTTTTCTTATATATATGTATTAATTTAACAACTGGGCGATTTAAAACAGCTACCTTACCTTGACAGTATGCGTAAATGGTGAGGTTCACTGATTTCAATCGTCCTGTATTTGTGTTTGTATACAAATATATAGAAACAAATCACTAAAATATGCTGCTATGGATATGGAGATAATATTTTGAGAGATAAAACTTTCTTGAGTGTTAACACTCAAAATTAGTGTTTTACAACAAATTCTAATTGCCTTGATTTTAACCAACTTGTGTTTGTGCTTGAACTAAAACAATTACTTTGGAATGAAAATTATTAAGTTGGTTCAAGGCTAGTAATAGCCAGGAGAAATCGTACAATGATTCAAATTCAGCGTAAGGAAGGCCGGCCATTTTTCCTCATATGCCTCAGGTAAAGCTTTTGATCTCGCCGGGTTCATGACCTTATATGGAATGAGTTCAGATTTTGAATAGCGGAAGGGGGTGGTGCTAATTAACGTTTAACTTGGAGTAGCGTTGGTACATTTAAGGGTGGCTCAGCTATGACAGCTGATTGACACATCCATAAAATAATATTCTGCCAGAAATTTCAGGTTTTTAGTTTTTTAGTTATTATAAAACTCTCCTTCAGCCTTCAAATTTGATGTTGGAATTACTGGAAAGCCTCTAACTTGTACTTCTTGAGAAAACTATAAATTTTTCATGAGATTCTGGGGGCCCTCGCTGTGGCTCAGTGGTTAGCGCGTCTGACTGCAGATCCTCCTTCGATGTACCACACGGGTTCAAGTCTCCCAGTGGACCTGAGGTATATGAGGGAGTCACACAAGGTGACTTCGGCAATCGCGGTGACGGTTTTTACGAGGTATCCCCCCGGTTTTCCGCCATATTGAGTAGAATAGATTAAGAAGTGGAGAATCCGTCATATAAATGAAAGAGCTTTAAGTACGAGTTAAACACCAATCAAACAAACAAACAAACAATCATGAGATTCTGTGATAACGCAAAATTCAGAACTTTTGACTGCATACATGTAGGTTACATGTAAAGACTTTGTGCATGTGAACAACAGACCTCACTACCGATATCAAAATAACTTGTTCTCAGTTATGCTGACTTTGGGGCCAATAAAATACGGGCATATCTCTTTAAAATTACACTTGGAAAATAGTGAAATCTGGTAAAAAATCAGCAGTCTTGTCATTTAAGTACTTTTTAGTCATTCTATTGAGTACTGATACAATTCTGTTTTGCGGTTGGTTGGTGGGAGCCTTCTAGTGCCCTGGTGCTCTCTGAGCTAAAAGGCATCAGCACGCTGATTTGTTGTGGTGTACTGCTTTTTGTCCTGTAAGCTTATTGTGATGTCTTCTAGTTTTTAGTGGTTTCCTACACGAACTGGGCTGGCATTTCATCATATAAGTGAAATAACCTGAAGTGTGGCGTAAAACCCAAACCAAACAAACAAACAATACCTTTTTCTATGCATCATCCTTAGGTTATATTATGAATTCTTCAAAATAATTTGTTAAAAACTTAAAATCTAAATTATAGAGTTTGACCTACATGTACATTAATCATTAATAAAAACCTGGCCTTCAGGCATGTTCGTGTTATGTTGTCAGACATATTGAGTAGCTGTTATTATTTGTGTTCAAAGATGGGGTAAGCACATTAAATATAGTAAAAACCAAATAATTCTGCTTGAAAAAGATAATTAAAAGCTTTTTCATATAAACTTCACTATAGATTGTGAGTACAAACATTACAGGCACAGTGAAATTTATGTCTGTTATTAAGTGTGTGGATGGGCAAGTGGGAGTTTCTTGTGCCCTGGTGCTCTCTGAGATAACAGTATCAGGAAGCCGATTTGTTGTGGCATCCTGTCCTTGCTCTGTGGTATTCTTGTTTGTTGCCATGCAGTGTCATTGAGGGCGGGTGGTGTCCGACACATGTTGAGCTGGCACCCAGTCATATCTCATATGACAGCTTGAGTTCAGTCTAGAATCTAAATCGACACGTTTCCTTTTTTCTAAACAAATGTGTTGTCATCCATGGAAAAGTGTACTGTTTTATATGACATTATATGAGTGAAATAACCTTAAATATGAATAAAAAAAAAATCATTCAAATAAACACTTTTATCTAATTTCCAAAGACATAACTTCCCTTGAAGTTTACCCCCCTTTTTTCACATATTTTTTTCACAACCCTTTTCCCAGATTTACCACAGGGGATTGCTCTCTGAGTTTATGAGAATAATGAAGCCGATTTGTGTGCCCCAGTTAATACTCATGTTGCTGGTGACATGACAGGGGAGTTCAGTCACCTATTCTTACAACATGTTGTTTTTCTGCCCTGGTGCTCTCTGACTTAAGGGGCACAGCTAGGATGCTATTTTTATGGTGTCCTGTTTTCATAATATTTTGTAAATGTTTTGTCCTGTCTTGCATGTTGCCAGCATCATTTAGGGTGGTTTCCTTCACCGGTTGGGCTGGCATGCTGTCATATAAGTGGAATATCTTTGAGTAAGGCATAAAACCCCAATCAAACAAACAAACAAACAAACAAACAGCATGTTGCTCTGTGAAATTCCACTTTTATTCTAAGCCACACAACAGTCCTATATTTCTCGAGAAGGATCTCAAGGAAAGATTTAGTACCCATTGTCTTCAAGTACTCTATTTCTGTTATTACACTCAATTTCAAACACAGGGGTTTCAATTACATAGATAAGAACAGGAATGTCTACAATATCAATTAAAACACTACATATGTAATCTAATAAATAGGTCAGAAAAAGAGAAATTCAAAGGTTAAATCTAGTTTAAAAATCTTCAAAAGTGATACCATGCAGTATGTGTTATTAATATTATTAACCACCATTTTAAAGTTTTAGTATGCCATATATTTAGTGTCATGTTGTTACAGTTTCAAAGACATACTGTATGGCTGTCATTTCGTCTTCATGTATTCATTTGAGGTTGCTATGGAGAAAAAAAGAAGCTGTATCAACCACCATTTTAAACACAGAACAGTATTTTAAACATAAATAGCTCAGCAGTGGGATTGTTTTGTGAGTCTCAGCAGCAGTGGGATTGTGTTGTGTGTCTCAGCAGTGGGATTGTGTTGTGTGTCTCAGCAGTGGGATTGTGTTGCGAGTCTCAGCAGTGGGACTGTGTTGTGTGTCTCAGCAGTGGGATTGTGTTGCGAGTCTCAGCAGTGGGATTGTGTTGTGAGTCTCAGCAGTGGGATTGTGTTGTGTGTCTCAGCAGTGGGATTGTGTTGTGAGTCTCAGCAGTGGGA
>JAVFBZ010206002.1:0-13438 GCA_032466195.1 Katharina tunicata
TTAAACTATCAACGAACTAAATGGTATGCTGATTGACATTGATGTATTAAACTATCAACGAACTAAATGGTATGCTGGTTGACATTGATGTATTAGAACTATCAACGAACTAAATGGTATGCTGGTTGACATTGATGCTGGGTTACCTTGATAGTCTGTTTGATGCTTTGTCAAAGGATTATTATAAGGAAATGTTCTGATAATGTAGTTTTAGATTCGGACTCGTCCAAGCATGTAACAGCCAAGTGTAAATCATATGTTATCATAATTTTCCAGTATAACAGTAAAGAATTTATAAATCATTAGACATGTGTACTTAAGCCACTAGAAGTAATTAGCGCAATACCTCAGTCTGTTTCACGAATATTACTGCGGTCTATAACTCTATAAAATAACCATCTCTTAATAGTTGATTTTTGAACACGTGGGCGATGTATCTGAATTCGTAGAGTAACGTGTGCAAAGATAACACACATGCGTTTCCTTTATATGCTTCATATAAACACTCTTTCATTTTAATGGCACAAAAATGTTAGCCCGTTAAAAGCAAGCAAGATTGTCTGTTTTTAAATTAATAATATATATTTTGTATCAAGAGTAATCACACTGGCACAGGGATATCGACCAATTAAAGCCGATAAATCATCTCATGTTCTAGATCAATTTTCAGAGACAAGTTTCTAGATAGATCTGAATCTCGAATTGTTCTGGATAATCCATAGGCGCATCTCGAGAACGGACAATACATGTAATATGTAAATTGTGAAGATAAATATGTAAAACACATAGATATTAGGTATGGGTGAAAATAAGCACAACCTGAAAAATGTATCGTTTAGAGTTAGTAGTAAACCCCTTAGTCTACCAAATGAAGATAGGAGCAGTTAAGAGTTATCTGATACAGAAGGGAGTTTCGTCTTAACCAAGAGGTCCTTGAGATATTTGTTCTTCTTGTACGCTATGATAGGTCTCTGTGATAGAGGCTTAATCATTTTAGGTACACGGTTTTGATATTCCTGCATTAGGAAACTTGCAAACCTGGTGCTAGGCTGGTCATATTGTAATACAAAAGTAATAATGTCTACCCTGGAGCCTTTTCCTGGGTCAAGGATAAAACCCAATTGATGCAACGTGTGAAGTGTTTTAATCCTATGAGCTTCTCTCTTCAAACGTTTCCGTTTGGTTTTCCTCTTCAACATGAAAAAGGGAGTTTTTTCAATCGGCATGATTTCAAAATGATGTTTGACCCAATGACCAGGAAGAGAGAAATGTTCACTTATTTGGGAGGTTATCATCTGTAATCTGATTGAACTGAAATGATTGTTGAATCTAAGCCTAAGAGGATTGGTTTCTCCAACATACTGTTTCAGACACATTTTCAGTTTAAAAACAATCATAGTTTAAAACACCTGCCAAATGAAATACATTTTAAGTTTGTTCCCCGACGAAGAAAGCCTTCTCTAGTATGTAATAGTCTAGCTTACATCTAGTCTTAATACATTTCGAAGACCTCCCTGACAATATTACAGGGTGATTCTGATGTTTTCATACAGGTAGTGATTCTGTAGATTGGTGCATGTTGTAGCTGTTCAGGTTAACATCCAAAAAATCTACACTAGCAAGGCTGATAGTAGGTTGAAGATGAATATTTGGATCATGTTAATTTAAAGTAGAGATGAAGTGATTTAGGTCATCTCTAGAATGCTGCCAGAGGATAAATATATCATCCAAATGTCTAAGGTACAACAACACTTTCCAAGGGCTTCATGTTCCCACTCTGCCGTAAAAATAGAGGCAGAATTGGGACTGAATTTTTTGCCCATAGCACAGCCTTTTATTTGGTGGTATATTCGACCATGGAACTCGAAATCATTACATTTCAAACCGAGTTCCAACAGTTTCAATTCCTCAGTAGAGGGACGACGTGGATTGGGATACCTAAGCATTTTCAACAGACTGAAACCCTGCCTCAATATCGATATTGGTGTACATAGATTCTATGTCAAGGGTCACTAATATGCCGTCTTTATGAACTTGAATTTCAGATAACTTATTCAGCATGTCCTCTGAAGTGTTTTTGATAAAACTGAGGTGCCTGTTGGCCATTGGTTTGAGATAATTATCAATAAGTTCTGAAATGTGGTAAGATTCAGAACCACAGTCTGATATTATAGGTCTACATAGGGGAATGGACGGTTGAGGCCATTTCTCCTGTGGTTTATGGATTTTCGGAAGAATGTAAAATAGTCTATTCTGTCCAGCTAGTAGATAATCGCCTTGACTAGAAGTCAGGATGTTTTGATCCTCTAAAGACAGGATTATTTTGTTGAAATTCATCCTGTTTTCTGGCCAAATAAGCTTATCTAGTGTTTTATAATGGTCAGGATTACTCAACTGGCGCTCTGCCTCATTTATCCTTTCTTTATATAATCCATTCTTGCCATTATAATCGTAGCAGACCGTTTATCAGCTGGTTTATTTAACGATATCCCGATTTTGACGAAGCTTAGAAATAGACTGTGTTTCTTCAATGGTGAGATTAGGCTCGTTTTTAGTATTGACAACCTGTTCAAAATATGTACTTAGTTTTGCAACAATGGCAGTAATCTCGGGAACAGTGATTGGCGGTGCATAACCAGTTTTTTCTTTAAGCGTTTTTTTTCTGCCAATTAAAGCTTCTGTATCTATCTGCTCTAACCAAAGTATCACGATAACCGAATATATAACCGTATTTCTGGATCTTAAAATCTCTGTCAGAGTATTTCTTGGGGGATGGTACGAAGCAGAGACCACGGTCCAGGAGGGACCTATCGGATGCCATTGAGATTAGATCTTTGGTAAGGGGTACATAATTTGTACCTCAGCCAAAATTTGGGTTGATCATGCCTTTTACCCATACTCAGTTTAAAGTTAAGTGTTTAATCCAATGAATGTATAAGAAATTAGCTGTATCTTCAGTCCAATGAATTTGATTCCGACAAACTCTAGATTTTGACTGATCCTTCCTAGGAATGATTTTAATTCGGGTCATATTGGAAGCTGGAGAATAAA
This sequence comes from Katharina tunicata, assembly GCA_032466195.1. NCBI lineage: Eukaryota > Metazoa > Mollusca > Polyplacophora > Chitonida > Mopaliidae > Katharina > Katharina tunicata. The sequence continues at coordinate 3,052 of JAVFBZ010206002.1, forward strand.
GGTCTCGTAAGGCCGAAATGTCACTGGCTGGCAATTTTGATGATGACTGAATTCAACGAAATACAAAAGTGATTTTGGAAACGTCTGCCTAATAGTTGTCATCATGTTTCGCATTTGCGGAACTGACCTAGGAGTTTTCTCTTGTTGTTTATTCCAACATTCAAGATAACGAACTCCGACTGGGGCTCTTTATAATTTTGAGCACGATTCCGAAATTAATTGAAATCGGCAACTGGATTTTGCTTGCCTTTTGTATTCCAATATAAACAGCCTAGCAGCAGGTTTGCTAGTCTCCTAATACAGGAATAGTATCACCTTTGTACCTAAAATGATTAAGCCTCTCTAACAGAGACAGACCATGACAAGAAGAACAAAACTCTTAAGGACATATTGGTTGAGGCGAAACCTTCTTCTTTATCCGATATCCGATAACCCATAACTTCATTGGTAGACTAATGGGTTTATTACTCGTTCTAAACGAAAAAAAAATCAGGTTGTGTTTATTTTAACCCATACTTAAATGACTACAAGCATTTTCCATATTGTATCACACATTATGGTTTTCTCTCAAGGCATATAAAAAAGTAGTACCAAATAAATTAAAAGTCATACCGTACGATAGTCATTGAGCGCTTATCATGAAATTCCCTGTTTACATTGCATGGTGACGCCACCCATCCGACAAAAGTTGCCATAGCTACAATCATAAGGGCTTTGTGTCATTCAAATTAGTTAAATACCCTAATTAATTAATACAAAGGGTAAAAGTTTAATAATGGCCGTTAAACCATGTATAAACAGGACGCACAGAAGTTGCAAGATCCCATCTCGACAACCTTTTGGTTAAAACCTAGCCCAAGCTTGTCTAGAATGAAGAACCTCAAGCATGTTAAGTCAAACACTTACAAATCTTACTTGTATATTCGGATAATGCAGGAGATTGTAGGAAATATGATATTGTATTGATCGCTCACACCACAGCGCAACAATAATGGACCAAGTAGAATTCCGTGTGATAACTCTGTGACACTGAAGTTTCTACCGATGTCTGCGATATAGAATAACTGATCAAACAAGTTAGCTGTTCAATAATAGACCCACAGATCAGAGGATCAGATTCTGTAAAGTTGTCTATTGGAAAGGCCTACACAGCGATGGACAATAACAACAAAATCCTGACTGCTTACATTCACGTCACCTGACACTCTTTTAAATCCAACCGTTATCAAGACACATATCTTATGTAGAACAATGTAACAATGGCTACCCTAAGTGTTAAAAAACAGAAACCTCGATGTGAGCACAATTATACAGATAAACCGAGGAATGAAAAGTTATACATCAGATTGGGAAATTGTCATTTCTGATCCAATTAATAATGGCGAATAAATCAAAGTTTGACTTGATTTATAACAAACGGATACGATAAAAATCACTAATACGTCCCGAAAAGTATTAAGTAAATATTTATGATGGATTTTCTGTGCGAGTAACAAGGACAGCTCAAGGGTTGAAGTTGCATTTTCCAGGAAGTGACTCGAAGCAATCCCTGGATACTGTATAAACAATACAAGATAAAAATTCAAAATATGCCGTCTCTTGTTATCGTTTCGTTTGGCTTTCTGTCAGAACTTCCCTTAGAACTCGATAATATAGAGCATTGATAGCAACGTTGGAAACTCGTGTAACCATAGACAACGACTTTCAATGTTTCCAAAACCATTATGGGTAGTTCAATATAAAAAAATCGACCTTCACCAAGTGAGAAAGTGATGTTTATTGCTTATTTTTATGTGCTTCTAATTAATTTCTGTTTTGTAATAAACATGTCTCTCATGGCTCTGTTATATGATCATCTCATCCGATTTCCATCATGGTGAGTGTGCTCACAGTAAACAATATGAGGTGAAACATCAGAGGTGAGATGTGCTATTGTACGACAAAGCATAACACCAGCTATAGGAGCATATTCCTGTCCTGGCCAGCTGAGTTTTAAACACAGATTTCCAAAAGGGCATGCAAATCACGTCATTTAACATACGAGATCCGATGGGATTCATTCCAGTTCCGAGTACAAGCTACTTATTTTTTTGGTTATAAGTGTTGTCACTGTTGGCAACGCGGCAACAGTTGTTGTCTTGGATTGGAGTAGATAGCACAGGCGGAATATCCAGTAGGTAAAAAAACTGGTTGTCAATAATTTAGTCGAGTGCTCGTTTTCTTCAGCCGAAGATGTTTTGTCTGGACAATACATACATTTTAGCGGGACAATGTAGGGGACCTCAACATTTTTGGAAATCGATATGACATGTCACGGAGTTGGTAACCAGAAATCTTTTGTAATACTGGAAACACGACAGCAGTCTCTGGATTTAGTGCGGTCAGAGTGTAGGTCACCAACAAGAATGAAGGGTGTTTCACAAATGATGTCTCGAGCTGCATTTGACCGCACTATGTGGATTGCTTGCAATTTGCGTGGAATATTGGCCGGAAATCAAGTTTTGATCATTTACCGAGTTTGGACCCTTGGCATATTGATCACTGTGCTTCATGGTGCGTTTTATTTTACAAGGAGAGGGGTGATCAAGCAGAATTTGTAGAGAAGTGAATAAAAACCATGTCGATGTACCACGACGCGTTCTTATGAAGAATCGAAAGGATCTTATCCACGAACAAAAAAACAAAAACAATTTAACGTTTAACATATTTAATATCTGTAATTTATTTGGACAAAAGAGTGCCTTGTGTAAGATTGGTATGGAGCTATGGGTATGACTATGGGGCTATGGGTATGGCAATGGGGCTTATGGGTACGACGCAAGTCGGGGCAGGCAGAATGGAGAACTTGCAAGATTAAACTTGAGGTAAAGGGTAAGATGGCGCTACCCGGTGAAGATTACCTTGAGGTAAAGGATAATTTGACATCGCCTCGTAAGATGACGTTACCTGGTGAAGAATACCTTGAAGTAGAGGGTCAGTTGACATCGCTTCGTAAGATGGCGCTACCTGGTGAAGAATACCTTGAGGTAAATGGTAAGTTGACATCGCCTCGTAAGATGGCGCTACCTGGCGAAGAATACCTTTTCATGGAGATTGACACCTAAACAGCCAGGGTAGAGTTCTTTTTCTGTTTTGTTCAACTCTTAATGTGTAGTGTTCCGCCAATGCCATGATAACTAGCCCTTCTGTAATGACCCATAATTGATCATCGAAAGACGATGGTGTGAGTAATTGACAAAACCGCTTGAGCTTTATGGAAGGTTCTTGTTAGTTCTGCAAATCGATGAAAGAATGACGCGTGCATCGAGTAGAGGAATAAGTCCAGTTTAAGGAGTTGAGAAACACAAACAATTTGTTTGAAGCGTTTGTTAAACCAATCTCGCAGCTAACATAGGTTTATAGCCTGTTTTGCTGCGACACCTTCGTCCAGCAAGTCACCAAGTAGGCGATTAACACATCATCTCTTCGAGCGCTGTTTCAGAATACGCCGTTAGGCTTTTTGGCGAGGAAAGAAAGAGTCAAATATTCAACGATGATTTCAACATCCTCCGGACGCACGAAGGACTAAGACCCCTATTACAACTTCCGTTTTGTTAATAGTTCTTAAATAAAACGTGTAGGCTATTTTCTTCTTTATTATTTGTCTCCTCTTGCAAATTGATTTTGGTGGACTTTTTTTGAATTGATATGCAGCATTTGAGAGGAGGTTTGTGGTCATTGTGATATTAAAGCCTAAATAGGTCCCGTTTGGTGTATGGAGACTGTTGAGCGAGGTGTGATTCGGCTGTTGTTTACATGCTGAAGCTGGGCGGTCAGACCCCTATCATATTCCAGGGCGGCTAGTTCAAAATTTCAACCATCATGACCTGTCAAGCTTTTGATCGTGTAGTCGACTAAGACTGATAAAGGTATGTGCCAGGTGTTTTCTCTCCACGAAAGTTTAGGAAGAAGCTACGGAACCAAACGTTTAAATTACGGCTTATGTAAAATCGATGGTGGTCTGTGACCAAGTCTCCCGGACGCTCCTCGGGCTCATGGTGTGTAGTTAAGAAGTCCATAAATTGATCAGCGGATGATTGAAAACTGCGGTGGATTCGGATCATTTGCCAGATATTTTCTATAGTCGTTTTTATGATAGTGTTCAATGAAATAGACAGACAGTATTCACACTTTGCCCGACATGAGCTCAAGCATGTTGTCTTTTGGTTGAATAGTTCGCCTATTGCATAGTCTCAGGTACGCCTTCATTGTTGTCTGTAGGGGGCATATTGGCCCAAAGGCCACGTTAAGATGAACAACGGGACTTATTTCCGCTGTGGGTCCGTAACGAGTCCAGTAAAAGCGAGAGATGTAGAGTTTATCGAAGATGATCAACTAAATTGCAACGCTAAAGGCTGAGTTTTTTTTTGCCCGAGCTGTCACGCAATGTCGATATTTGTGATACACGTGTTGCGTATAGGGCAGGAGAGTCGTACGCTTAAGGTATTGAGTTTGTCTGGCTTCTTCAAGCGCTGTCAGCACGCCAGGGAGAACCTTAGTCGCTCCCAATTACCACTGTTCCATAAACCTGCCAACAAACGACGGATTGATAAATAGACCAATATTTATTATGCTCGCTCTACAAGCTGACTTACGGAGAAGGACAGACCTGAAAAACAAAAGCGGTAAATAAAAAGGGAGGTAACTCAGATAGACATATTTACATAATAGTACTTGATTGATACGCAATGCAGGCTATTAGCGCTAATATCAATACCAAACAGGCACATTAGTTATAGAGGAATTAAATCTTGGTAACTTCCACTATAAACCAACTTAAAGTATATTTTAATGTCATATCGCCATCTTGTTAAAGAAGTGGAAGAAGCAAGTTATCATAAGAACTTAAAAGATAAAATAAAGATATCATTAGAAAAAGTTTCTACTGAGTGGAGCCATCACCCATCAATTGTTTGAAACGCAAATGTTAACTTACAGTAGCGGATTTTGAAAATAATACCTTATTTATTATAGTAAACAAGCAAAAGATTGTATCAATCAGATGCCCTTTACATATATATTTTTACTAACATATTATTTGATTACCGTCAGTTTAGTTTTTATTACTCAAGTATATAGATGAACTGCATAAAGCATGGCCTGGAAAGGTAAGAAAGGGGAAGGTTAGACGTCTACCAACAACCAAAGCTAAGACTGGGATGTTTTCTGAGCATATAGTCTGATTGCTTAACAAATCTCATTTAAATAATTTATGACTTCACAGAATTCATACCTGACGTGGGTCTGCTTCGCTTCATTATCCGTTCTCAATTTTGGCTCCATATCGTTTGTATATGCTCCTAAATAAAGTTATACAGTGTTCATAACGTTATCTTATTCAAACAACGTTTTCCAATCGAAGTCACGTCTTTTCAGCCATAATGGAGAGTGAACCGGATACGGAAATGCTCACACCCTATATGTGGACTCAGCAACCACTTCAATCCATCGATACAATTTCATTTACAGATGACTGTTAACTTTGCCTTCCGCCAGTTTGAGGGGTTCATACAACGTGTAGTGAGTAGAAAGGTGTAGCTTGTGTACACATATGACGATATCAAAAACATAAAAGATTAAAATCAATGTCCCTTTCCGTATAAGCGGGTTATTGAAAATTGTGGACAAATGCACATACACGTTCATCAAATGCTGACACGATTCCTTAACTCGAACTTTAATTTTAATTAATTTAGCTTTATGTTATGCTGTAACTCTTCTCCCCACCCCACCCCCCAATACACGCACGCACGCACGCACACACCATCATCAAAAATAAATAAATAATAAAAATAGTAATTAACCCATAAACAAAATGTTTTCAGCATTTATTTTCAGATTACATTTGTACTCTTGGTCTTGGTTTCATTAAGTGTTTGGTTAATTACATTTTGATTATCGAATTGTATGTACTGTATAGTCTACTTTGGTTCTTACATTACGGTTAATCAGTATGGTGTAACTACTGTTTTGTCCTTGGAGACCAGCTATTTGCTCAGATTTGTTTATAAGTTTCATACAATTTTCGGCTTCTTCGTTAGCTCTTAGAATCCTTCCTGCTTGGAAAAATCAGCAAATTCTGTTGAACTGAAAGGAGTCCCATTATCACTCTCAATACGCTCTGGTGTGCCATAAGTTGCAAATATTTCCTTTAGTGTTCATGACAGAATGGCAGAGATGAAATTCGGTGGACAACTGGATATCGAGTTCTCTTATCAATAACAACTAAGTTATTATGTCCATCCGGATACGTTCCTAAAAAATCCATCGAAACGGCCTGCCATGGTTTACCCGGAATTACAGTTACTTTTACTAGTTCATGTCTCTGTTTTGTTGTTTTGACCGGACTCTCGTAACACTGTTTTAATATGTCTTCAATCATTGTGTTCATTGCAGGGAACCAGTATTGTCTCTAAGTAGATGTTTTGTTTTTAGTTATCCCAAGATGTCCTCATTTTGTAGAAACTTGTACAGTTATGAAATTTGTACATGAAATCTTAGACAACAGGGGCTTGTATAATTACATTTCTCTATGTAAATGTGTTTGGTATCCGTAGAGCAACACTTGCTCTGATCAGTTGGTAAATTGGTAAAATGTGGTTTCGCTGAAACCACCCACCAATGGTGAACACCACGTGATTGCTTCGCAGGGAAGTAGTGGTTTTTAAATGTTTAAAAGTATTCTCTCTTCACGTGTCTCCCCAAATTCACATTCATTGGCCATTTAATCTAAACAGTATTTGTATTTCATATGAAACAAGGATTGGTGAACAGGCAATGCCTATATAAACACCGCTCCTGGTAATACACAAATAAACAACAAGTAGTAAATAAGGTATAATACATAAGTAAAACAAAAGCTCGTTAAAATGGGAAACGCTGCTGTCTATTACAAGAGTAGTAGCACGATATATTCTTTAATAATTATTATTGTATTATTTTATTGTTGATAAGGTTTTATCAGTTCTAACTATTGGCCAAGAACAGTTGTAAATCCGTTTGAGTGATAGATGAAACCGTGCATGCTGACATCGATATCTACGTTTTCATTATGAGATAATTTAGTGCTGCCCCATATCAGAACATCCAGAGTAAAATAGTCTAATAATTCGGAGAGAAAACGCACTCTAGATTGGCTTTTTCTCGCCACCTGCCAGCATACGCCACTGTTGTCTCATCTAGAAAGGGTCGTAATTTTGAGAAAAGAAAACGAACATGGAGCTTGTTTGCAGTGGTATGAAATATTAATTTAATTTGGTGCGTAATTTCTGGTAGTCGTCTAACCCATCATCTGTTGGATTAGGTAGGCTTTTACTCAATCTCGCTATTTCTTGGCCTCCATAAATTACCAATGCGTCTGTTTTTTCAGCTGCTTCAGTTATTTTGAAGTATCAAAACTCTTGTTACCCCTCTAACCACTCTTCCCACGCTTTAACAGTTGCTTTTTGGTCTGTGTATGTATGAAAGGTTGAGACTTAAAATGCCTAGTTTCTGTCACTGAATGGGATAGCAGCCTCCGCCATTTTTGGATTTCAGCGAAGCGGTGAAACTGATGCTGACTTCATGCAATTTATGGTATTTTTTAGAACAGTTATTGATTACAGTTTGTTGCACCCATTAGTGTGTAAGTTCAGCATTGCTTTGGAAGTATCATCTCATCCTCGTCGTCATTGATACATCCCTAATTTTATGTGAACTTATTGCTAGACACACTCAACACAACAACTGGCTTGCTCGTCTGGATGTTTACTGCTGAAAGTTCTAGATAGATGAGGTCAAAGGTTACACGAATAAACACGCAAACTGCGTGTCTTATTCGAGATTGTGTTTATAAATAAATACTTATCTCGTGTACGACGATATCTCGCGTGGCACCCGGCTCACTCAACTCGTACTTTATTTTTGCAGTTTTTATTACTAATACAAATGTACGAGTTTGGTGGCAGACTACTGCAAGATGTCCCGACTAGGCCTCAGAAAATATGAGTTCTATAAATGTCATTTGTTATTTTCGTGACACTTAGAGTGACCAAGGTTATCTATTATTATCACTGAGACTTTTTGTTGGTAACACTGTGCACAGCCATTGTTAAATATCTCTATATGACGAGTCAGCTTAGAGAGACTGAGTTTGTTATTTCCGCCTATACACATTCATTTGATTGTTTCTGTGTAATGTCTTTCGATTACTTTGCAAATATCTGATGAATATCTGGTGAATGTATTTTTCTAATATCTTTTGAATGTCGAATCTCAAACTCAGTTGACACTACTGTTTCAGAGATGTTTATAGAGGGCATTGTTGTTTCGGGAATCTCCGTATGTCTTGCTTCCTTCACCACGTAGGTCTCTATAAGTGGTTAAGTTGTGGAAATATGTGTACAAATGACTTCTTCTCTGTATATATTTTTGTCAAGAGTAATCACACTGGCACAGGGATATCGACTAATTAAAGTCGATAAATCAACTCATGTTCTAGATCAATTATCAGAGACAAGTTTCTAGATAGACCTGAATCTTGAGGTGTTCTGGCGCATCTCGAGAAAAGGCAATACATGTAAAATTTAAATTAAAATTAAATTAAATTTAAAGATAAATTTGTGGCGAATATGTAACACACATAGATATTAGGTATGGGTTAAATTAAGCACAACCTGGAAAATGTATCGTTTAAAGTTAGTAGTAAACACATTGGTGTACGGTACCAAATGAAGATGATGGCAGTTAAGGGTTATCTGATACAGAAGGGAGTTTCTTCTTAATGGATAGGTCCTCGAGAGATTTGTTCTCCTTGTACGCTTTGATAGGTCTCTGTGATAGAGGCTTTATCATTTTACGTACGATGTTTTCTGTATATAAATATGAATATTATGATGACTTTTACTCTGAATTTTTCTTCTTCTGAAAATGGTGGCTATTTTGTGGCGCTCTGTATTTCTATTGTACCTTCCGTTTGAATAAGTTGATAGTTGTGTACCTTTTGTTTCAATAAGATGGACGTTGGTCCAAATAAATTGGTAGTTTTATACCTTCCTTCGTTTCAACTAAGTTGGTAGTCTTGAACCTTCTGTTCAAATAAGTTTGTAGTTTTGTGCCTTCCTTCTGTTTTTTTAATAAGTTGGTAGTTTTGTACCTTCCTTCGGTTCAAATAAGTTTGTAGTTTTGTACCTTCCTTCTGTTCAAATAAGTCGGTAGTTTTGTACGTTCCTTCGGTTCAAATAAGTTTGTAGATTTGTACCTTCCTTCGGTTCAAATAAGTTGTTAGTTTTGTACCTTCCTTCGGTTCAAATAAGTTGTTAGTTTTGTACCTTCCTTCTGTTCAAATAAGTTTGTAGATTTGTACCTTCATTCGGTTCAAATAAGTTGTTAGTTTTGTACCTTCTTCCTGTTCAAATAAGTTGGTAGTTTTGTACCTTCGTTCGGCTAAAATAAGTTAGTAGTTTAGTACCTTCTTTCTGTTCAAATAAGTTTGTAGTTTTGTACCTTCCTTTGGTTCAAATAAGTTTGTAGTTTTTTTACCTTCCTTTGGTTCAAATACGTTGGTAGTTTTGTACCTTCCTTTGGTTCAAATAAGTTTGTAGTTTTGTACGTTTCTTCGGTTCAAATAAGTTGGTAGTCTTGAACCTTCGTTTTAAAAAAAGTTGGTAGTTTAGTACCTTGGGTCCAAATAAGTTGGTAGTCTTGTACCTTCCGTCCAAATAAGTTGGTAGTTTTGTACCTTCCGTCCAAATAAGTTAGTAGTTTTGTGACACTTAATCCGGCCATCAGTACGTCTCTCTATATAGGGGTTATTTGATGTTAGCCATTTCAGAGATACCAGTTATGTGAGTGGACAATGTTAGCTCTGTATGTGAAGATGATTATGTCGTTGACACTTTGTTGGGACAATGTTCGCTCTGTATGTGAAGATGTTTATATCGGTGACACTTTGTGTGGACACTGTTAGTTCTGTATGTGAAGATGATTATGTTGGTGACACTTTGTTGGGACAATGTTAGCTCTGTATGTGAAGATGTTTATATCGGTGACACTTTGTGTGGACAATGTTAGTTCTGTATGTGAAGATGATTATGTTGGTGACACTTTGTTGGGACAATGTTAGCTCTGTATGTGAAGATGATTATGTCGGTGACACTTTGTGTTGACAATGTTAGCTCTGTATGTGAAGATGATTATGTCGGTGACACTTTGTGTTGACAATGTTAGTTCTGTATGCGAAGATGATTATGACGGTGACACTTTGTGTGGACAATGCTAGTTCTGTATGCGAAGATGATTATGTCGGTGACACTTTGTGTGGACAATGTTAGCTCTGTATGTGAAGATGATTATGTCGGTGACACTTTGT
>JAVFBZ010206013.1:0-13437 GCA_032466195.1 Katharina tunicata
ATATCAAATGAGACACCCTGTTTCTATGAAAATAGTGATTTGAGACACCCTGTTTTTTATTTCTGGCTAATACTATGCCTCAGAAAAACAACTTCCTGACAAACCTTGGCCCTGTGAGTGCCTGTACACTGGGAAATGATTCAATCGTAAAATAGAACTTGATGGTACACATCCATTTAAAAGTATAGTGAACAAAAAATTTACATTTTGGAATTACCTAAACTTAAACATATATATTTGTTAATACTAACAGTAACAGTGTGCTCAAAACATAAAACTATAATGTAACACAAATTTAAAGCAAACCCAAAAATTATTTAATTAAAATGTTTAAAATGACAAAGGGTTTCAGAAAACTGTTCAAGAGTCGAGATGGAGTAAGGCAGAGATGTTTTGATCAAATTCAAAATGTCAAAACTTAATTAAAGATTGAAGGAAGCTTCATTTTTTTCTCATTAATTTTCGCAAAAGTGTTATCCAAGATTCTCCCAAACTTCTCGTCCCAAAAAAAGAGTAAAGTCTCGTGTAGCCATTCCCAATAAAACATCAAACATGAAAAATCAAACATCACTTATTTAAACAGAATGCAAAGCAAGAACTTTAAATTGACAATTGTACATAGAAGAACATCCTTACCAATATAGACAAGATTAACTCTCAATCCAAAAAGTCAATTCCAGCTTTTATCAAGTTTCAAATATATTAAAATATTATCATAACAAGTCAGTGACAACAGTTGACTGAATAATTTTATTAATATCTGCAATAAATTTTAAAATGCAGGTTTAGAATAGTCCCCTGTAGTCAACCGTCAATCAACCTCATACTGATTTGATAAATCAAATTCATTAATGCAAGTGATAAAAAAACTCACACCAATCGAGAGATAAAACATCCACCGCTGACTGGGTTGACAAAACAAACACAATGACTCCACTTTAACTTTTGTTTTCTTTATGGTTATGATCCTAAGAAAACCTGCTACTATTCAATCTTACAGAAAAAATATCCACTTTACTTCAATCCTACATGAAAATTCAGAAATGTATGCAGGGTTCAAACCCATATTCAACTTGATCTAATATTTAACTGGCAGTGCCTTGACCGCTGCATGTTTTAACTCATGAACATGATGGTGTAGAAAAGAAAAGTCAGGCCTGATTTTTTTAAAATCTGGCGAGAACGATATGCCGTTTGTGTGAAATTTCACCTACGTAACCGGTCGTTCGGTTAAACGCAAAAAACAATCAGCGCAACCGAAAGGTTGCGGTAAAATGAATAATATATATTTTTTCCACGAATAATCGAACTGACGGTAAGTAAGGTAAGTAGGTTAAACTCCCGGTTTTGACAGTCACAAAAGTCAATGGACACATGCTTGTACATCTGCCTGTTGTTCAACTTGTTGTAAAAAGGGATGTGACGAACCCACTATAAACAAAAATATCTAGTTCAATAGTGTTGATAATTGCTCAAATATAAAGATTATCAGTCGAATTTTGTAAAATCTTCCCAGGAATTCTTGCTAACTGCACAGATTATCGATTTTTCTGGATGGCCTCAACTATTGACCAATGAAAATGCGACAACGTGCACGTGTGGCTGGAATTTTCCCGTGTCACTGACGAAGGGAAACACCTTTGATAAATGGGTCAACAGCCATGTCTTTTATCTTATCAAAATGCTAAATTAGGTTAACATCGAAAGTCTCCCTGTAAACATCTATACTATCGCCAAACACACGCCAGGCACCTTGATATATAAATACATACGACCAATTGCCTCATTAAGTTTTTTTTATTAAATACTATGGGTTTGCTTGGACAGATTGACCAACCACAGCGAGTTTTGCTCTGACAAATCTGCGAAATGGTCGGAAATTGTCCGATGTCCGATGTGACAACCAACTGGCGGTAAGTACAGACCAAAACGAAAGTGACGGACACATTTTTGCCTCACGCGAATGATCGCTGTTCAGGCTCAATTTTTGAAATTGAACGTTAACAATGAGAGTAGACCAATTAAAACCAAATTTTTGACTTTATGTCTAAAAGCAAAAAAAGAAGTGAATTACCCTCACATTGAATCCTAGATCTATACGTGTCGTAGAGGTCTTGTTTTTTTTCCCTTGAAATATCACGCTTTAATTCATAAAAGACAAAATGTTAACATCTGTTGGTAATATGCTTACAGCAGTATAATAGTATACTAAGGGCTTCTTAATTCTAAAGTTTGAAAGACGAATTGGCTGTAGAAAGTTTTGTTAACTGTTTACTTGACGGCTAACACGGTGAATTCACAAATGACATGCATGCCCGGCTTTCCAATCATTTGGCGGTGTCGTAAAATCCCCAACAGGTCCCCATTGTCAGCATATTTCTGGTCTAGCTATACTTAACTTTAAGCAATAATATTTGTGTATGAGGTGGAGGAGTGGTTATGAAATGAACCCGGCTGAATAGAAACAGAAAGTTGTGTATTTCAGAACTCGCCAGTTCTGTCTGCCTGTTTTCTCCACTCTGACTGACAGTGACTGAGGATGTTGCAATGAACGCTCCGGGATACTTGGACTCGTCGACTGTTCCCACCAGTTATCCAGGAATACGAAATTGTCAAATTGCAAGTCTCTCTTTATAATATCATTGTCGAATCAATGAAAAACGGCAAGCTATGCTTAGTGCCACATTGGATCGTTTGGAGTATTGAACGGGTGTCGGTCATGGATTCATATTGCCCGGTTTATGCAGAATAGCACAAGTGCTTCTTCAACCATGTGCCAGACAGAGCTTTTCATTTTGGCGCTTCGACTCGTGTTTTATAAATGGGATAGAAGTAAACAATAGACAATCAATATGAAATCACCAACTACGGTATTTAAAGTCCACATTTTAATTAAATTTGTCTTTGTTTCAATGCAACGGATTTAAACAAAAATGTGGTTAATGATTTTACGGTGACGTCAGGAAAAATAATTTCGAATCCCGTTTATAGGCCTACCATGAACAACTGGCATATGGTAATAAGCCAAGCAAATTAATGAAATAAAGTAAGATATGTAAAAAAATATAATCGGTAACTTTTATTATAATCTGATAATTGCTGTTTTATCAAGTGCAACAAAAACAGTTGCTGTCTCGTTTTTTCAAATCCGTGGCTGGCGATCACTTTTATCAATGCCGACAGCAGTTCCCGATCAATTTTGGATTTTTTCGAGTCGTGATCGAGTGAGTATTGGTATTTACAACTTCAGCTTCTGAATGCGAGAAGTTACTTGTTTATTATATTGACAAAAAAATGGCTTTCAACTTTTGTTAGCTTCCCACCTGTAACACGGTTTATTTATTTGATTGATCTGTATAGTTGACTAAAATATAAAATGCCCAACATCCCATGTGATATAACAAAAAAAAATGTTGCTTAGTGCCAATTTGACATGGCGGATTCAAATGAAAACGTTTGTTTTCAAACACTCAAGACTCACCAAAGAAATCTGTATCGCAATCATCTAAAGGATGTGGTGCAGTAAAGTCGACATATTGTGGGCAATCGAAATCCCAAGAGGCCATACCTAAAATAAAAATATCTATAAAACTACATAAAATCAACTTTTGATGAGAAAAAGTCTTCAAAATCGCACAGCAAATTTTTCTCACATAAACCCCTCGCTTTCAAAATGTCCGCGATTTTCAGTTTGGCCAATGGAATTTGTTGACGTTGGAGTTGCTGAAACGAAGCCCTTGATTGGTTGATGACCACAGCTCAACCTTGCGCCATCTAGCGGCTGGAAAGAAAACAATCGTAAGTCACACTGTTTATTGTACAAATTGCCAAACTTGGGGTAAGAAATGATTTATCTCTGTTTAAAACAAGCTAACCACATTTCCAATGGTTTTGGCGTGTCTTAAGTGCTATGACCATGATCACAAGACATTTGTATTTTTTTGGTGGGGTGAATGGTTTTCAGATAGCAAGTTTTGCCTTATCATTCCTATTACTACTTGGTATTATAATGTTGAAATCTTTTTTTGTGTCGTCTGGAAAGTGGCCGTTTTATTTTCTGAAAACACTATTATTATATAGTGTTATTTAACCCAAAGTCAATATGTAAATTTAGACGGTTTTACTTTCCACAATTTCTTTTTCTCGATTTAAAACTCCATATATTCCCTGTTAAAACCAACAAGTAGAAAATAGAGGCACTATATCTCAATTATTGAGCCTTCTGTTAAGTATGGCATGTTTACTTATGCTCAAAGCTAGTCATTTAAATAGTGACATTAATGGTTTGATAAATGTCAGAAATTGTTAAATAATTTAAAATTAGGAGAGTTCTTACAAAAAGAGCACTGTCGTGTGATATTAGTCATGTAGGATATTGACAGGACCAGGTTGACGGTTCAAATTCATGACCCTCACCATAGGACTATCAGTTCACACAGGACAGGGCTAGGCTTGCCACGGAGGTTACTAAAGTTAGTAGCATTATTGAACACAAGTCAACATTACATGTACATTCCTTGACAACAAGCTCTTTGCGCGCTCTGGTACTCTAAAAACTTATGGGTATCAGGTAGGCAATTTGACGTTGTGGCGTTCTGTTATGTGTTCTGTCTTTGTTCGGTTTGGTGCCAGTTAAGTTGAGGGCAGTTTTTTTCAACCATTGGGCTGGTGTGCAGTCATATGAGTTAAATAACCGTATCACATAAACCCCAATCAATCAACTCTGATGAAGTATATAAGTGACAAGTCCTATTAGTGATATATATCCTAATCCTTGATCACAGCAACGATTGATTGATGCATGGTTAACGCTGTACTCAACCTTTCTCATTGTTGTTTTTACAGATGGGCATGACCGTTGATTTGAGTGAAATTCCTGTCAAAGCCAGGGACAATGTGCTTCTGTTATGGGGTGGGTCACAATCCCCTGAGGTGGTCAAAGCTTATGTAGAGAGACTCCAAGAAACAGTCACCGCTGGAAAAATACAAGTGGAGAATGTAGAAAGACTGTCCGTGTGTAAGTTTTTTATTTTTTGTTTAACGATTACATTTTTTTTTTGTCTCCAATTATGACATCTATTAATTAAGTTATACTTTTTAGCAATTATTTAAATTGATAATTTTAACAGACATATGATCATGATAATGGGAATTTTTGGATACAGAAAACATATTCTGTTTTATATGATAAGAAATTTAAAAAAAAAAAAAATAGATAATTCTGTCCCTCAAGTATCATACAAAACTTTTACATATTTCTCGAAACTGTCTTGATGATAATTGTTTTTTTCTTTTCCCTATTTAGCTTCACATGCAAGTTCTTCATTTGATGTTGTCTTGTCTGGAATTGCCTCCCCTTGTTGTATTCAACATGACATTCAGTTACTTGGGGAGATCTGTCGACTGGTGCGGCCCAGTGGTCTCCTGGTTCTCAGAGAAGCTGTAGTGTCCAGCAGAACAAACACAAACTTGAAGACACCAGATGATCTCTCATCTATTATCAAATTATCCGGATTTGTGGATATTTCAACAGTATGTACTGTAAATGTTTTTTTTAATATTTATAAGCAGGTGGTAGGGTTTGAGCCTCCTGTGCCTTGGTGCTCTCTGAGCCAAGGGGTCATCATGAAGCTGATTTGTTGTGATGTCCTGTTTTTCTTTCTATAGATATCTTGTGATTTTTTCTGTGTTTCCAGCATCCTTAAAGTATATTCCTTCACCGATTTGGCTTGCAGGCCGTCATATAAGTGGCATACCCTCAAGTGCGGCATTAACACCCTTATCAATCAATCAATCAATCAATCAATCAATCAACCATTAACCGCTCTGGCTGGCATGTTGCATATAAGTGAAGTTACCTTAAATAACTGTATGGCGTTTAACCCCAATACAACAAACAAGCAAATCTGAATGCTGCTTAGTCGAGTTATTCACACTCCAATGCAGAATATGACACCATGAGTTCAAACTGGAAATAAACTGCCCTTTAATAGCCAGAGGGCTGGAGGCAAGGGGTTCTTTAGGTCTGGGGTTCAGCTGTTGCTTTTTGTGTTTTTGGCTTTATTTTAATCGTCATTCCTCTTGCTTCGTTTCAGGCTATTTCAATAAACACTTCTCCAGACTCCCACAGTCAGTTACAGAAGATATTAAACACTGATCAGCAATTGGATGTCGTTCAGCTAGCGGCAAAAACACCAGGCTATGCACAGGGTGCAAGTTCCCAACTCAAACTTTCTTTTGCTCCAAAAACAAAAGGTAACCATAAAATTTTGCAACAGTTTGGAAAAATCAAAGTGACAAAAATGTGACTAAGATGGATTTTCAACTTCTGGGTATATTAAAAATCCATCTTAGTCATGTTTTAATTCGTTATGTGCCCAGCTTCTAAATACCGCTTAAACAGAGAGAATCAAATTGTTGTCTGCGTCATGACCAAGCCTGTAGTAGACATAAAATTCCTTTGATTAGGTGAACTGAAATCGTCTATATATAGAGTACATTTTAATTAACATTTGTTTGTACTTTGTGTAGCATCTGGTGGAAAATTGCATGAGAATTCTGCATTTTTTACATGTGCTTCACTGTTATGTTCTGTTTTTAATCCTGACTTCCAAATGCCTCCATCAATAGCTGATTGGTAGGAACTTCCTGTACCAGAGGTTTTCTTAGCTAAGGAGAATCTGAAGCCAATTTTTGTGGTGTCATGTTTTGTGTCCTGTGTTGACTTTGTTTTGTTGCCAGTGGCAACAAGAATGGTTTCCTTCATTTATTGTTGTGGGTTTTTGTCCGAAACTTCCTGTGCACCGCGCCGTGGCTCCATGGTTGAGCGTTGGACTACGGAACCCCCTTCACTGTACCAAGAAAAGGATCGATCCCCCCTGTGGACCTTAGGTATATAAGGGAAGTTTTCCAATGGCTGCAGAATTTGCGGGGTGGTTTTTACGAGGTTTCTTCTCGGTTTTCCACCATACACCGGCAACACAAATAATTAAGATAAGCCATATTCGTCATATAGGTGAAATAATCTTGAGTACGCATTAAACACCAATCAAACAAACAAACAAATCCTGTGCCTCTCTTAAGGAGCATCTGGAATACGATTTGTTGTGGTGTCATAAAGTTAACCGTCTTATTTTTTTACAGCGCCAGCTAAAGTTGATGAAAACGTTGCCAAGGTGTGGGCTTTATCCAGCAGTAATTTAATGGATGATGATTTAGATATCATGGACTCTGATGAACTTTTAGATGAAGCAGACCTTCAAAAACCAGATCCAGCTTCTCTTAAAGGTAACTTCCGGTAACTGACGATATTTGAGAAAAGAAATGTCCTGCGCACCTTTGTACATTTAGATCCCACTTCACTTTATATGGATTTGAAGTTTTCTGAAATCAGAGTTGTTTTACTTGAACCACAGCTACCCAAAATCCTCAACCAATTCCACTCCGTTTCCATTTAGCAAACTACCCTAAATCCTCAACAAATTCCACCTTAAGAGTACCAGTTTTAAGTAGTTTATAGAATTTTTTAAAATTTGTTAAATAAGTGACATAGTCTTGAGTAAAACATTCAAGAGTGAATAACGGGTGGTTGGGTGGGAGCCTCCTATGCCCTGGTGCTCTCTGAGCTAAGGGGCACAGGGTGTCGATTTGTTGTGGTGTCCAGTTTTGTTAATGTTATGTTAATGTTATGTTAATGTTTTGTTAATGTTATGTTAATGCTTTGTCCTGTCTTGTGTGTTACCAGCGTTGTTTACAGTGGTTACCTTCACTGACTCGGCTGGCAGGACGCCATATAAGTGAAATAACCTTGAGTACGGCGTAAAACCCCACTCAAACATAACAAACAAACATCAAGAGTGAGTACAAAATAAACCAATAATTCCTTTATCAATTAATTCGTCATTCTTTTATCCTAACAGCTGAATGTGGTCCAGGTTCTGGTAAAAAAAAGGCGTGTAAGAACTGTACGTGTGGATTGGCTGATGAAAAGGAGGCGGAGAGTTTGGGGGTAGTCAAGGCCAAACCCACAAAAACAGCTACGTCAGCTTGTGGCAGTGTAGGTTACAACTCTTCTCGCACAGTCCTACATCCCTCTATCTATATTCTATAATTCATCAGATGGTGGCTGTTTTTAAATCGGGGGATCTTAGGGATAAAATAGAAGTTTCCAGTGGCTGCAGAGATTGCTGGGTGTTTTCTTACAAAGTTTCTTCTCAATTTCTTTTAGCTTTCTTCCCTTTTTTTTCCACCAAACACCGACAAAGCAAAGTTGTCATTTATGTGAAATTCTCTTGAGTACAACATTAAACACCAATTGAATAAATAAATAAATTGAAATTGGGCTGCAGAAGATTGTACTTATTATCCAGGCTAGCCGTGTCATAATCAACTTGGCTCTTGATTTAATAGTTGGCTTGAAAGTACTTAAATATATTGGTTTCCGAGAAAAATTGCTACAGCTTTGAGCGGGAGATTGGGTGGGAGCTTCCTGTGCCCTGGCGCTCCATGCGCTAAAGGGCATCAGGAAACGGATTTATTGTGGTGCCCTGAATTTTGTCCTGTAAATGCATCATGGTGTCTTCTTTGCTGCCAGCGTCGTTTAGAGTGGCTTTCTCCACCGATTGGTCCGGCGTTCTCTCGTATGATTAAAATAACCTAAAGTATGGTATAAAACCCTAATCAAACAAAGAAATGTTGCATCCTTTGTTAGACTTTTGTGGTCATAGTTGTTGCTAGAGACTTTAATTTTTTTAATTTCTTTCACCCATTATATCGGTGGTCTTGAGTGAAATAAGATTAAGTATACTAATCAAATTAATGTCCTATTATTGTTTTCCTTTCAGTGTTATTTGGGAGATGCATTCCGTTGTGCCAGTTGTCCCTATCTAGGGATGCCAGCCTTTAAAACTGGGGAGAAAGTCCAGTTACTGGACAGACAACTGAAAGCAGATGCCTGACAAATATCAACATAGTGCTGTAACATTTACCATAAAGCCCTCTAGCTAGGGCAGTATGCTCCAAGCCTTGTCATGCTGTCGATGTTCAGCACTTGAGGAGAATTGTTTTCCTACTAACTTCTGATAGCGTTACTGTTTACTGTTGGAGAACTTGGAGTACACTGCCGTCATATAAGTGAAATAGGCTGGTTGAACAGGGTGTTTAGCACCAATCGATCAATGAATAATGTTCCATAAATCATTTAAATTGATTAATTGTGAATAACGAAGAACAAATTAGAACATACTGTTTGACCCTGCTTGGTGGGATCTCCCTTTGCCCTATTTGCACACTTTTTCCGGTATCCCCCTGTTTTGTCGACTGTCCTTGTTTCTTATTGTTACTGTTCTTCTGGCAGATATTTCGGAAATTGTGTCCGTCAATTGAGCTCGTCTATGGTTGAATTATTGTGAAATCAGCTTAAAACACCATTTAAACAAACAAAATTCCTGCAAAAACAAATTCTCTATTTAAAAGAACAATTGAGGGAGGTTGGCTGGAGCCTCCTGTGCCATGGAGCTCTCTGAGTTGTGGTGTCCTGCTATTCATCCTGTAAATGTCCTGTGGTGTCTAAGCCGTTGCCAGTATCATTCGTGGTGGTTGATCATTTACTACATTAATATTTAGTCAGAATGATGTATTTTGTTATTCAGTATTAGTACTACCTTTAGTGATATATTGACTGATTAACGTTAATTGCACTGCGCAAACATTTTTAACTTACATGGCGGCAGCGAACTCCAGCAGTAAATAATTAGACTAATATAACGATACATTATTAAATGTTTTACAAAATAGGAACAATAATGTACCTCAAATGCAAAGTAAGGACAGCAAGACAAGGCAATCATAGTAGCTATGGTTACTACCGTGATATATTTAATAAATTTATATGTACCCTAAATCCTCAAACAAATCCTACCCCTTTACCGTAACAAACTACATGTCATGCGACAGAGAAAAATTGTAGAAAAAAAATCTTCAAATTTTTATAAAAGTAGGTCAAAATTGAAACTGCAAGAAAATATAAGTTTTAGTTCCATCTCACATTCCTTAATTCAATAAATTGCTTAAAAGTTATAGCTTTAAGGTCGAATTTATTGAGGATTAAGGGTAGATTATTGCATCTTTTGAACTTTTCCCGAAGGATCACTGAGATACATATATGGTGACAAGAGTGGATTTCTACTTTACTTTGGGCTTAGCTTTGGAACTTCAAAAGAGAGACAAAAAGAAATAATTTTAAAGCACTGATCTCTTCTCTATCAGATAAAGATAAAGGAAACTTTTTTTGATCTATTCTCGGAGTTTTGATTTAACAGAACTGGATAATTTCATTTCTTAGTGGGGAAAAAAGAGTGAAAAAGAATGTTATTTTTCAAGACAAATTGTTTATTTTAATACATGGAATTTGTTTAATTCTGACTGTATATGTACACAGTATAGTTTGAGCAGAAGTTGTTTTTTTTTATGAATTTTTCATAGAACTTGTTTATCCATGTCTGATTGAAAAAGTATGCTTTGTGTACTACATTAGATTATACAGACTACAGAGTAAACATTAAACCAGTTTAAAGTTATGTCTGACAGAGGAAAGGAAACATGGATTATCAACATTATTTAAAAGAAAATAGTTTTTGCGTAAATAATATATACTGTGATATCCTACTGGTAAAAGGGATAATCGAAATGTAAAAAAGGCAAGAATCCATTTTAGAATGGAGACAATGTATTTTGAAAATTGATGAAGTCCAAGGGTTGACCACCGATACAGTCCTGTGACATTGAGCTAAACCAAACACCTAATACTAATGTCATTTTTGTGTGTACGATTGAGTCAAGATTGCATGTCATTTAATTCAGCTTTGAAGTTAATAATAGGTTGTATTTTTCTCCACTGTATTAGCTTCAGATATATTTGAACCCATGCACCTGGAATAATTTTGATAAATTGTCAATATCAGTAGGCCCTACCTAAATGTCAGAAAATGTTTTGTGGGGTCGGTCCCAGGGTCCGATTTCACACAAAAATTAAAGTCAACATTTTAACACGACTTCTTCCTAATTTCAAACCATGCTGTTTTGGAATTGTCCCCTTCGTAGACCTACTACTGTCATCCGTATAGCCAAAACAACTTTTAAAAGACAAAGATTAAAGTGTATACAATTAGGGTGAAACTTATGTAAACCGACACTTCACGGGACCAGAAAACATGGTCGGTGTAGAGAAGATGTCAGTTTAAAATATTTGTTAACACAAGAAAGATCGAAAGGGAACCTTGTAACAATGTATACTGAGGTGTCGGTTTAGACAAGTTTCACTGTAATTCCTTAGAAGTTTGACTTGAGTCAGAAGGGACATGTGAAAATCAACAATCGCGGGACAGACGTTGGTTGGTCTGCATGTGAAGGCACGCCGGGATCGACGAGACCCATTTTATTATGTGAGTGTTTCCGAGAGCTGTGGGGATCGCGGGGTGGTTTTGACTAGACTCCCTACCGGTTTTCACCATAGGCAAAGTTGTATATAAGTGAATCGACCTCGACGTTACGGGCGTTATAATAACGTTTGTCAAACAGCAAAGATGCCATTTTTGACGCAACGCAAGTCTACGTCACAAGCGCGTGTTGACTCGGCAATTGTGACGCAATTAACGTAACCATGGGGAACACCGTGAAAAAGAAGTTCTGGCTGCAACCGGACGTATTAAGAGGATTTGAGTATTGGAAAGTTTCTTGAGATTGTTTGTTTGAGTTGGGTGAAATATGACTTTACAAGTGTCCTGTAAAAATAGTTTTCGAACAGGAGTGATTTTTGCCAAGTTTTATATCTCGAAGATCAACGGTTTGAGTTTACGCTGGTTTTTTTAGGCTTTGGCCTCGAGGTTTTGGATACGGGGATATTCGTGAAACTGAACAACCTTTAGGGCGCATCACCTTAAAAAAAAAATAATTATTTCCAGAGTTTTTCGACACAGGACATTATTTGTTTTTTTAAACAGCAACTCCTGGAGCACTCGTTTAATTTGGGCGTGACGCTTACTATAGATTTTATGTGCAAATGAAAGCTGCAGGGCGGATTCAAAAGTTATTACTGGGCGAGTATGACGATTTCGAGGACATTGTTTTATTGGATTCACCATTTGTCGAAATCACAAAAGTCCGAAAAGGTATTAGACAAGTTTATTTAGGAATAACCACTGAGAATTTCATCGTGGCGGTTGAAAGACCATTGGACTATAGAAAACACCCCCAGGTTTACCGTAGTTGTCACCTGGATCCTGAACTCGACGGGGTTGAACTGCAGTGGTTTGTACCACTTTGCTTCGTCAGTATAAATTCCCGATCCGCTTTCTGCATAAACGTCGAATGCAAAGGCAAACGGACGCGTTATTTCGAGCTAAACAACAATCTGGACCGCGACGCCGTCTGGATGCAGTGGCGCGAGCGCATTGGTGTTCTGCAAGACGATAACTACGGTATCAAGAGAGAGCAACGCTTGAGATACGGCGTACCGACTAAAGAAGATTTGGACTATGTGAAGAAAATCGAAGAAGTGAGTACAATGGTTCCGAAGGACCCGTTTAAAACCGCAGAGCCACCACCCAAACCAGTGAGCCCTGCCAATTTTTTGTCTGACAAATTTCAAGACCTCAGAAAACCAAAAACATACCGGAGATCCAAAAAGCCAGAATCTGGATCTATTTTAAGAATGGGAAAACCCCAAGCAGTTCCGAAGAAATCCCCTAAACCGCACGTCCGCTTCAAAAAAGCAAAAAGAAAGTTGATATTTTGGTGAGACCGATGGCTATAACTATATTCTGATTTAAGCACCTTGTTATATCATTTCAATAAAAAAGAGATCGAATCAGATATTATATGCTTGGTTTTTTTTTTTATGTTATTAACTAATCGGGTTTATGTTATTATTTGCCAGTTTCAAAATCAACTCCGGAATAGGTTAGATCCCCCCTGCGGACCTTACGTATATAAGGGAAGTTTTCCGGTTCGCGGGGTGGGCTTTACGAGGTTTCTTCCCGGTTTTCCAATTATTAATATTACACACCGGCAACGCAAAATCGTCAGATAGGTGCATAAAATACTCTTGAGTACGACGTTAAACACCAATCAAACAAACAAATCAAAATCCACTTTATAAAGGAACTTTATGTGTTACCCTCGGGATCACCCAGAGTAAAGCTTTGCAAACGTTTACAAAAATTAAAGGGGTAAATTTAATTCAGATGATGAGTCTGAGATACGGAACCGTGGAAGGGACATGGAAAAAAGAAAAAAAATTGACCCCATCTGAATTTTTTATTTTTTTTTTACTCATTTTAAAACACATGCAGCTTGCAAGAAATTTTTTTTTTTTCACTCCAACCATTTTTTATTTATTTTTCCTCTATTTTGTGTTACTATTTTTAGATCGCTGCAGTA
>JAVFBZ010206024.1:0-13436 GCA_032466195.1 Katharina tunicata
GGCTGGTGTCAGGTCTCCTAAAAAAGGCTGGTGTCAGGTCTCCTAAAAAAGGCTGGTGTCACGTCAGGCAAGCTGGAAAAAAGGGCAAAATTTCCCACAAACACAAAATCACAAATTTCTCTCCAAATCCTAAAGACACATACATGATTATTTTCAAAATTTCTTGCCAAGACAAGGAATTTCACTCGAACTACATTTATGGTTGCATGGTTTTCCAGGGGTGGGTAATAAAAAGGCTGGTGTCTGGGCGGCTTAAAAAGGCTGGTGTCAGGTCAACTTCATCATGCTTATTATTTTGAGGTAACACCAGATTGTACAGGGAACTCACATGTCAACTTATTCTCATGTCTTGTATATCTTCTTGTTGTGCAAAATGTTGTAAAACATGATTTATTTTTTCTTTAAGCTTGATTTTTAAATATTAATTAAAAAAATGATTTTCTGATTTTAGATGTACTGTAGTCTTGCAAATGTCTGCATATTTCATCAAGTGCTGTTTAAAAAGTCATTCATTCTTAACAATTATCACCAAATCAGAAGCTGTATGTTAACGATAAAAAATAAATATAAGTTTTTTTGGTTTGTTAAGAAATGTTCAATGCCAAGGATTTGTTTAAAGGAATAAACATTGATAAAGTAAAAATAAGTAAAAATATACAGATTTTGTAAACCTGCATCTCAATGTTTAGCATAATTTTGGCCATCATAAATCAATTACTTTGTGTCTGTTGTCTAATTATATCCTTGAGTTTGACATTAGACACCAATCAAATAAATAAATCCAAAGTTTAATTTCGTATGTGAATTCTGTGAAAATCATTACATTTTTTTAAAGGCTACATTTTACTCGTCTATTCTTTTCCCAGCACCCGGTAACCTGGCAATTGTCAACAGACGGCAAGCGCTGGATTGGTCACATGATTCTAAAGAAAGCCGTCTTAGAAGGAACGGGGCCGAAAGATTCCAGTGCCATTTTAGGTGAGGAATATCTTATTAAAAGGCAAAAAAAAAAAAAAAGAAAACAAAAAGAAACTTTTTTGTGGCATTCAAAACTACCCTATTAACATACACTGGCAACACTGATGACACCACAGTGCTTTTACTGGACAAAAAACGGACACAAATGAATCCATTTCCTGAAACCTGTTAGCATTTTCTTTATTTCTAAATTAATTTCTAAATTTTTCTCCGGCAGGTTTAAAAGTTATAGGTGGTCGTAGATCCGATTCTTCCAGTAAATTAGGAGCCTTTATAACCAAAGTTAAGAAGGGAAGTATAGCTGACACGGTGGGACATCTCCGCTCAGGTAATTATTCATCTATCTGAAGGGCTGTATTGAGGATACTGTGAGAGGGGCAATTTCGCTCACTTGTTTATTCGACTGTCAGATATTGGTGCCATGAATAAGTGAATCACCAAGGTTCAGACCCAGACTCTTGAGACTTACTGAAAGAACTTAGCCAAAAGGATTGGCCCCATATGGCTGAAGCACATCTATATGTTTAACAGCAATCAAATAAGTTAATAAAGTATGGATTTGTGTACACGTAAGTATGTGATGTATGAAGAAGGAATTGAACATGTTGAATGGGGAGTTATCTAGAAATAAAATAACATAACAAGGTTTTTTATTCACTAGCTTGAAAACGGTGCTATCATCTGCTCTGAAACGTTGCTCGTCAATAAATCCAGAAGTTGTATATCCTTGCTATCCCTGCTTCTAAATGCCACTCAAAGAAGTTAGAAATAAAATGTTGTGATAAGACACCTGTTGTGCTTTGCATATAAATTGTGGTTCATCAGTCTTAAGTAAACAAATAACAGTCAATGTGAATGTGTTCATTTTTACAGGTGATGAAGTAGTAGAATGGAATGGTCGTCCGTTACAAGGTGCCACATTTGAGGAGGTCTATGAGATTATCTTAGAATCTAAACAAGAACCTCAAGTGGAGCTCATAGTTCATCGAAGTGCCAGGTATTCTCTACAATTACAATCTAGCATGTAGGTTTATTCAAATAACCGTTGGGGCAGCACTGTGGCTCCGTGGTTGAGCGTTGGACTACGGAGCCCCCTTCACTGTAGCCAGAATAGGTTCGATCCCCCCTGCGGGCCTTAGGTATTTAAGGGAAGTTTTCTGGTGCCTGCAGAGTTATCGGGGTGGTTTTTACGAGGTTTCTTCCTGGTTTTCCACCATACATCGGCACAGCAAATTAATAATAATTAATAATTAGTTGTCATATAGGTGAAATAGTCTTGAGTAAGATGTGAAACACCAATCAAACAAACAAACAAACAAATCAAATAACCGTTTGGGTGGGGGGTTTTCCTGGTCCAATTTGGCGTGTGTGTTGTTTTGTCGTTGATGGAGTTTTCTTTCACCTATTGGGCTTGCACGCTGTCATTTAAGTGAAATAACCTGCATTCGTTGTCAAGTCCTCCAATCAAACAAACAAATTAAAGAACCGTTCACAAATCCCTTGGACTGGTCTCTTGGATGGACAACATGACAAAAGGGAATCGTAGGGAGCAGGCAGACGGTTTAATTTGGTCAATTTATTGTGAACAGAAACTTTTTAAATCTGGGATAAGCGGAGCATAGATCATAATTTATCCAGAGAATGCTTCCTACATATTATGGATGTGTTCCTTTCACAGTGCCTTAGTACTCTCTTTAAATAAATTGATAATTTCTTTCAAGAGTTATTGACAGTGGTTCCTAGGCTAGCATGCTATCATACAAGCCAAATGCAGGTGATTGGGTGGGAGACTCTGTGCCCTGGTGCTCAAGGAGCTATTAAGAGGCACAGGATGCCGATTTATTGTGGTGTTCTGTTTTGTTAATGTTATGTAAATGTTTTGTCCTGTCTTCCATGTTGCCAGCATTGTTTACGGTGGTTTCCTTCACCAATTGTAGATGTATTAAAGAAAAAAAAACCAATATATTTTCCTTTTATCAAATTTAGGTTTAAGTAGTTAAATATAGTGAAGCTCTAAGAAAGTGGAGTTTTTTTTTAATCATTTCATAAAATTTAACCGTAAATACTTTATATACGGTTTAGCACAGAGAATTTATCAAATTTAAAGCTGAATAATGTGCAGAAAAGGTCAGACAAAAAATAACACCTGTATTTTTATTTTAGCAAATTTAAGTCTAAGTGATGTATAGAAGTTCTTGCAAAAATACTATACGATTTTTTTATATCACATTTCATCTAAGTTGATTATCTTGATTGTCTTGGTTTATCGGTATTAATGAAATTTCCTGAAATGCTATATATATTTTTATAAATTTCAGACATGGAGAGGTTCCTCCTGGTGTTACAACAGATCACACCAAAGGTATGCCAGCTACAGTTACTTCCCCTTGTCATTATTATCCCCCTTGTTTTGTCAAATTAAATTAGTTCTGGCTGTTTTTATTTTATAAACAGTAAGTGGTTTATGTTTTAATGTGATACAATTTGGTGATATGGTACCTTAAAATTGATTTTCTATTTTTTTTAATTCCATTATTTCCAAATCCAGTTTTGTTTTTTAATTGTTCAGCAATTTGGTTATCTGTTTTTCTCGTAACACTATTTGTTTTCATGGTTTGTTTATTTTTCACAATTTTGTGTTTCTCGGTTAAAATATATATTCTGACCGGGGTTGCAATATATCAAATGTCTACTCTCATTGTAAATTTGATGGCCTGCAGAAAGTTGTTTCCTTGGCAATCCATTTTAAACTTCACCATCCAATAGAACATTGATTAAAAGGCTGTGCCTGACAAAGGACACAATGTTTCAAGTTTTTTCAGAGATTTAGAATCAATGTCACTTTTATAGGATTTTATTTTCTTTTTATTGACTTTTCCTTACCTAGTTTCAAGAGTGTCCTTCAACGAAGTTGTGTCCAAATTTGACCTTGAAAAAAAGTCTATACTTTGTAAAATTAATGACCTTGGTATTGACATAAACTCTAAACCACGGCCAAAAAGAGTCTGTTTTGAAGGAGATGTTAGTGGTGTTGATAAACTGACTCAAAAACAGAAAAATCTTCGTCGAGGGCTAAGTGGAATATTTGGATGTATATTAGGGGGTGAGGGTAAAACATGTTATTTGTTAAACATTCCTTGTAACAGGTTGAAATGCAGTGAAATTATTAAAAGCGTATTAATCTTTGAAATTTGAAATCTTTAAAAATGAATCAATGAGTTTGCAGTGTAAACTAACATTTTCATATTTTTCATAACCCTAATACTTTTAGGGTGTTTAATGATGTCTGTCCGAAAGTGATTTGCACTTGTTTTTCTTTCTGTCATTCAGTCTGTCCAGTAACACCCAACAAGACAAGCTAGTTTTGTCAGCTTATCTGGGTGGTTATTGACAGGAGCCTCCTGTGCCCTGATGCTCTCTGAGCTAAGGGGAATCAGTAGGCTGATTTGATGTGGCGTCCTGTTTTAAGTCTGCTCTTGTCTGGCTCCAGTATTGTTGAGGGTGGTGGCCTTCACCCAGTGGGCTGGTGTTCTGTTATATGAGTGAAATAACCTTAAGTACGACTTAAAACCCCTATCAATCAATCAATCAATCAATCAATCTGTGTGTACGTGTGTCAGTCTGTTCATACCACAGAATAATCTTCTGTCCTGTTTGTGTGAACTTGTATCAGTGTCATCTTCTGTCCTGTCTAATTGGATTACAGAACGGATATTTTATCTATCAACAGTCAAGCTTTGCTATTCACATGGCATCAACAACGTGTATCTTCGCTCAATCTTCTTGATTTGTTGCTGCGTTAACTTACAGTGCCTAGCACGGAAATTCAACATCTTAAAATAAATTGAAATTTTTTCTGTAACTTGAAAATAAGAGAAACATGGGAGTAGAAGTTACCTTCTTTTGTTTATATTTTTATTTTCTGTTGTGTTGTATTTAGTTTAATTTTTTCTCATTTACTTTCACTTTCTCTTTGAGTTTGGTTTTATTTTTGTTTTGTACCTTATATGTAATTACAGGCTGAACGATATAGAACACAGGTGGTAAGTCATACAAGAATAAACCTAACCAGCATGGCTTATCTCCCCTTAGCATGTTATAGCTGGCTACAAATTAGAATTTCCTTGTACATCTTCTTCCAGGCATATATCTGAAATACTTCAATAAAGCCAATGACTCCAAAACCAATGTTCTTTTCATCAGTTTGCCCTCTGGCTAAGGGCAGTTTTTTTCAAGATATAATAAAGTTGAAGTGTCTTCACATGTTTTGGTGGGTCACTGCATATGGTTGGAGTACACTGCCGTCATAAAAGTGAAATACTTTTAAACCTGGCGTTTAACGCCAATCAATCAATCAATCCATCCAACAATCAATCCGACAGTCAGTCTATCATTTAATCCAATAATCAATCAATCAACCCAACAGGCAATCCAACAATCCAACAATCAATCAATCAAATTCCAATTAACCTGTCAGCCCTTAAAAACATCCATGTATGTCCATGGTGTCAAAGACTTGCACAATCCAGGATGATTTATGCCACCAATATTACTGGGGACTACATCGAGTTCAGGGCAGGAATCCAGAGCTGGAAATTACGTTAGAGCTTTGGTGAAATCACAGTCAAAATCTTTCTTTCGTTTTAAATATAATAATTTTTTAATTTAAAATATCTTGAAACTCCATACTATGATAATTGGGCAGCACCCTACATGTACTTGAATCTTTAATACAGTTTTCCAACACTTGTGTTACAAACACTCCTTACATCTCACAATCTGTTCAACATAATTAAAATACTGTTGTTGGATGATTCTCACGTCAGATTAATCTCACATTTTGTGCTTGCTAAGTTTTGTTTCTATTTTGAGACCCCAAAAGATGAAATTTTTGGGACATAATTCACAGTTCATGAGGTATGTCCTAGTCACATGTACTTGGACATCATCAATTTTCAATGATTATCTTTTCGAGTGAATATTTTATTTTTTTCGGAATCGTAGGCTCGGTGCTATAAATCTTCATGAACTCTTCTTATCTTTGGTTTTGGTTTCTGTGGGGGAAGAACGTGGCGTAGAACACTAATCTATTTTACTCTACTAATATACAGCTTTTTCCATACATGTACATGTAGAACAATAATTAATTCTTAAAGTTAAGTCTGTCCTTGGCTTTTTACTTATTGCCTTCAACTAAGTACAGTTTAGTTCATTTTTTTTGTTTTAGGCCTTTATAACATGTGGCCTCTATATACATGTAGAGGTTGTCATGTGCAATTAACTTAAAATGGATATTCTATAATAACATACATATAGATAATAGTCCAAGAAAGGAAACTTTCATATGAAAATTTTTGGAAAATGTATCCTTGACTGTGAACAAATTCAAATAATTTCCTGATAGTAATAGGTGATAAACAGACATAATTTTTGTAAGCTGTTCTTACTTGAATGATCAGAAAAGTAAGAAACATTTGACTTCTATTACAAATTAATGAAAGTGTAATTTTTGCTTATTAATCTATTAACCATCACTGACTGCCATCCTGTTCAATCACTAATTCTGTTACTTTGCTCAATAAACTTTTTCGGCCATTCTTTAAGAAATGGTGGTTAGCTGGAGATTTCTGTATAACCTGGTGCTCTCGGAAACAGGAAGCAGATTTATAGGTGGAGTCCTGGGGCCGAGGTTATAAAAACTTGAGTATACTCAAGTTGGAGTCTGCGCTCTTACATGTACTCTTGAGAGCGTACTCCCCTGAGGTGTGCCCCAAATTTGTAGTTTATAAAACGCGTTGAGCACGCACTCAGTACAAAATCAAGGCAGATTTCAGTCACTTGAGTACGCTTTTGTGAAGCTCTTTAGTGTAGGAGGTAGAAAGGCGTTACATTGTTTTTGTCGGCTGCTTCGAAAACATTTTTAAATGTCACAGAAAGCAAATTTGACTCAAAATAAAAACTGATTTTCGAAATCAAATCGAAAAGGGTTTGTTAAAACACATTTAAACCCATCAGAAATCTTAATTAAACTATATATTCTCATCGAGTACGGTGTTGAGCATGGTAGCATTGTTCCGGAGCTGAATCAATTGAGCACGGAATCAGCCCTTGGAGTAGACTCAAGGACTTTTATAACCTCTGCCCTTGGTTTGAGTCCTGTCCTTGTCCTGTCCTTGTCTTGTGGCGTCATTGTATGTTGCCAGTGACGACGGTGGCTTCCTTCATCCATGAGCTGCCACGCCGCCCTATGAGTGAAATAACCTTTAAGGAAGTGACATACATGTACAGTCCTTTTTGTACAAGACATGATTTTATTTTCACTTGGTCTGATATGATTCTATGCCCTACTTTATAAACTAACCCATATTTTTTTCAACAAGATATCCTCAGAAAAAGCTTACTAACAATGAACTCACTTAATGCTTTTATATAATATGTGAATTACCCTAAATCCTCAACAAATTCGACCTCTAAGGGTACACACTTTAAGTTATTTATTGAATGTTTAAGTGTGAATTTGGAACTAAAACTTGCATTTTCTGGTAATTTAATGCCTGAACTTCATAAAAATTTCAAAATTGAACGTCTACACTTCTTACCCTTTGCATAAAATGTAGTTTTATAAGTTGTAAATGGGGTCGAATTTGTTGAGCATTTAGGGTAGTCTTGTTAAAGGGAAACAACTAATCAAATAATAAATAGACATTTCCAAATTTATTTAATTTGAAGTTTGATCCTGATTACTGTACTTGTTCAATTATCCAATCTCGGAGATAAAACATCAACTATTAAATTTTAAATTTTAAAATAATTTATGATCAATTTAATGTATTTCATTAAATAGTTAAAAAAATATGCATGCTTGAAAACATAGCTAGAATAGAGGTTGAAAAGTTGTGAAAAGCACAAACTACAGGTGTTGTAATCATTATATAGACAGCCATTTGACATGTCAGATAATATTATAAAGATTTTGGGATAAATATGTAGAATTTTAAATTTTTTAACTGTATCTTAAATAATGCATACAAAATTGTGTTGAGTGATGGAAATTGTTCTTCTCTCTGCTGGATTTTACATATTCATCATAGAAACTAAATTTTTGTTTTTTTGTTTTTCCACAGATTATGTAAAGGACTCATTACCGGTGGCTCAGAAAGCACGACCCAGTGTCAAAGTTACCTCCCCTGGGTCGCCAAGTTCTGCTGGCACCAGGGGGACCTCTCCTCAAATACTAGGAAAAATACAAGTAAGTTTGTTACAGACACCATCATGGCCGTCTTGGGCATATTTGGCAGTTGCCCTTGAGCCACTGAAATCGTTAAGTCAGATGCTATTTGGAAAATAAACGATAATCAAGACAGTGGATAATATAATTATTCATTATTGTCAGGTTTCATAAAATTGTGGTATAATGCTAAAAAGGGGGTGCTACCGAGCGACCGCAGCCACTCAGCCTAATGAACAGGCCTCTGGACATCACTGTAATGTCACAATAATGATGTCACTATAGTGAAGTCATCTCTGTAAAACGTACATGGATGAATTATGAAACAATATCACTAGAGATTTTACACACAATCAACGGCTTTGGAGTGACATTATCAGTGATGCAGTAGGAGAAAATAAATTCTCGCACAACAACCCCCAATAATCCAACTCTAAAGGTGTTAGTTATTGTGTGATAATATCAATAGTGATATTATTCAACAATACATAAGTGGTAAAGAGAAGACATCACATTTTTGACGTCTTCACTATTGTGACGTCACTACGATGTCATACGTTATATACTTTGTTGCACAAAAGCTTTGCAGTGCAGTCGCTGTCTTTGTATGACGTTGCCAGGTGCACGTGCACAACAATGTGTATCCCGACCGGTCAGTCCAAAATGTACAGATTTTTACGTGAAAATCGTCTCAAAAGTGCTAAAAATGTGTAGTGTGAAAACAAAATGAATCAACTCGAGCCTGTGTGGTGCAATGAGTATCTCTCTTGAATTTTTGTTTCTTAAATTATCTGACTCCAGAGATATTCATCATAACACACAGGCTCTCTAATTCTGTTTTTCTTTCTGGTTTCAATTGAAACTGTGGTATGATGCACATAACTTTCAATTCATCGTAACGAAAATTAGCACGATAGAAAATAAATTATTTCTTGTTTGTCTCCTCTTAGATGAAGCTGTGGTATGATGCTCAGAATTATCAGTTGGTTATAACAATAATTACTGCGATAGATCTTCAGCTGCCTGCCTCTGAGAAACCTAGGAATCCTTACTGTAAACTCTACCTGCTGCCAGACAGAAGGTGAGAATTTTAATTAACATGCCTTAGTTATTCCTATCAACTAAACACCTGTAATTTGTAAGAGACTTGTAAGAGAAAACAGGTGGTTTGTTCCGTGTTCCCAGATTCTTTCTGAGCTGAGAGAAACTAAGGAGCCGATTTGTTGTGGTAACATGTTTTTGCACTCTATTTTTCACAAAATATGTTTTAAAATAAAAAAAAAAAAAAAAAAAAAAAAAAAATCACAAATGTTTTATGTTTGTTTTCTTTGTGATCGTTTGTAGATTTGTTTTACTTGTTATATTTGTGTTCCATTTTTTGGCTTCAAACAACACGCTGTTGTTTAAATTTTTTATTCACATTTTTTATTAGACACTTGTTTAATAGTTTATTCGACAAATATGTCTTGTCACAAACTTTCTTTTCTGTACACTTTTCATACTCCGATACTGACTTTATGTTCTTTCTTTTTACACTTTTCTTTAATTCCTTTTCTTGCATTATTTTCCATTCCCCAACTGTTTTTTTTTTCCGTCTTTGTTGAGGATGAGATTACCATAAAGCAAAGAAAGAAATAAAAGCTAAATTCTTTGTCTTGACTTAATTGAAATTCCACATTGTTTCCTATAGTTGTACGAAACCAGTTTTTATGAGCCATCGGTTTCCTTCAAGTGAGACTTAAATGACCTTAAGCATATTGCATATAAGTGCAAGCAAGCAGACAATCTGTGGTTCTTTACCTCCTTTCTGGTGAAGCGCTCTAAGGCAGTAGTCATGGTTACCTTTGTGTTTACTTTTGAAGTGCACCACCATCATATAAGTGAAATACACTTGAGTCTAGTGTTAAGCACCAATCAGCCAAATTCACTTTTTTTATCTTTTTTTCTTGCAGTTTCTTCTTTCTCCCTCCCTTTTATTTATGTTCTTTTGTACTCCTTTGTTCTTAGATTTTTGTTTCACTTTCACTTTCTGTTTCTGTTTCACTTTTTTTACCTTTTTTTTTGCAGTTTCTTCTTTCTCCCTCCCTTTTACAGTATTTATGTTCTTTTGTACTCCTTTGTTCTTAGATTTTTGTTTCACTTTCACTTTCTGTTTCTGTTTCACTTTTTTTACCTTTTTTATTTGCAGTTTCTTCTTTCTCCCTCCCTTTTATTTCTGTTCTTGTGTTTTCCTTTGTTCTTAGATTGTTTAACACTTTCACTTCCTGTTTCTTGATTTTAAGATCTAATACTCCTGTATTCACTTCTTTTCATCTACATCTTGTCTACTTTTTCACAGAACATTTATTTCAGACTTGTCTTTATTCTCTGTATCTGTATCTTTTTTACTTTGTGAAGCAACAAGTTAAAGAATTCAATATTCGCAGCAAAGCATAGCTCTAAATTTTGGGGATTAGTGTATTGTTGTCGTCTATCGATTGAGTGCACGTCCATATTATCAGTGAAACACCCTTCAGATGGCTTCAATCACAAATCAATCTCCTAGTTGCATTGTTGACTTCTGAGGCTACAAGAATTTCTGCCAGGATTTTTTTTTCTGCTAAAAAAAAAGAGAAGAAAAATGAATTCTCAAGCTGTCTGTGTTAACAAGAATCAATTTAGCGCAGTAACTTCAAATTCAAATAGCGAGTGGTTGACGAAAGCTTCCTGGGCACTGGTGCTCTCTAAGTTAAGAGGCATCGGGAAGCTGACTTGTTGTGAAGTCCTGTTTTCAGTCATGTCCTTGTCTCGTGTTGTCTTTGTGTGTTGCCAGTGTCGTTGAGGATGGCTTCCTTCGCCTATTGGACTGGCACGCCGTCCTATGAGTGAAATAACCTTAAATATGGCCTAAAAGCCCAATCAAACAAATCAAATTGAAATAGAATAGTCAATAATTCAAGAATTTGATGGCAAGGCTTCACTTGACCAAAAACACTGTCATTTTACAACATGAATTAACTTCACTAATGCAAGAAAGTTAAAACACCCAGCAAGTAGACACAAAAAGTTTGCCAGAAGTGGCTGGTTCGCAGGAGCATCCTGTACTCTTGTGTCCTTTGAGCTAATGGGCATCAGCGAGTCAATTTGTTGTGGTGTCCTGTTCTTGTCCTGTGGCGTCAGTGTAGTTGAGGATGGTTTCCTTCGCCTATTGGGCTTGCACACATTCATATGAATGAAATAACCTTAAGTACAGTATGAGACACCAGTCAAACAAACAAAACAGTTAGCTAGAATGTGACACGAAAGTATTTAGCAATAGCCTCATTACGGCTCAGTTTCGATCCCCCCTGTGGACCTTAGGTATATTAGGGAAGTTTTCCGGTGATTGCGAACTTCACTGGGTGCTTTTACGAGGTTTCTTCCCGGTTTTCCACCATACACCGGCAACGCAAATTATTAAGATTAGTAAGTCGAAATATAGGTGAAATAGTCTTGAGTACAACGTTAAATCAAACAAACAAACAAACATCGCTGCTCAGTTTTTGTTTGAGTATTGGGCCGCTTAGTCTCCTTCAATGTAACAAATCTATAGGTTTGAGTCTGGTATCGACCCTAGGAATGAAAGGAAAATTTCCAAAAGCTGTAAAGATCGCTGATTGTTGTTGTTGTTGGAAAAACAGCCATTACGGTGAAATACCCTTCAGTAGTATGTTAAAAGCCAATTAAATGAACAAATAAGTATCGAGAAATAAATAAATCCATTTCACTGTGTTGTCCGTTTCAGTCAAGATCGCCGAAGAGCTAAAAAGTTGAGGTAAAAGGAAACAAATAAAAATATCCCATGTATTATAGTAGGCATAGACTATAATAATTTTGTTTGCATTTTGACCTATAATTTTTAATCTTTGCGTTACGTTTAGCCTGTTTACTTGGTTTGCAAACGGTTTGCATCATGGATTTTTGAATGCATTAGTTCTTTTGCATTTTTGTTTATTTGTTTATTTGTTAATTTAATAATTTAGAATGATAACTTTATCCCCAGATATTTTGTGTTGCACCGAAAGTTCATTACCTGATTTCAATGGAGATTTATCATGTGGCTTATAGAAATTTAAAAAAAAAATTCAATTTTTATTTTATAGAGTGTGTATTTAGAATCAAGAAAATGGTTAGTTAAAAGATAAATTTTAACACTCTTGAATTTTTAATTTCTTGGTCAGTGATTTGTCTCCATAAAGTATGCATTTGATATTAAAGTGAATGCATTTTGTCCAGCATGTTGCCCAAAACGCTCCTTGTAATTGATTAACTAAGTCAAAAGTTATCGAGAAAGTAGTTCTGAAGGTCCACATTTTTTTCAGCCATGATCATGTACTATATATATTTTTGGCCAGCAAGCACAATGCTCCAGCTGTATATGCATTAATGTGCAGGTAGATTTAGATGTATCTAGAAACTTGTCTAGGAGAATTTATCTAGAACATGAGATGATT
Organism: Katharina tunicata; assembly: GCA_032466195.1. Classification (NCBI taxonomy): domain Eukaryota; kingdom Metazoa; phylum Mollusca; class Polyplacophora; order Chitonida; family Mopaliidae; genus Katharina; species Katharina tunicata. The sequence continues at coordinate 12,679 of JAVFBZ010206024.1, forward strand.
TATCGGTTTAAGTAGTCTATATGAGTATGCCATTGTGATTACTCTTGACAAAAATAAATATTTAGAAATGTATATTCTGTTCACGTTATATTTTTTACAAATATTTTGGACTGAGAACCATTGTCAGATATGTAACTACTACTGTGCATGCTCTACTTCTTTTCTTTAATAAATTTCTCTAAGTTCATTTTAAATGTTTTTGCATGCATTTTGAATATTTCTGCCATGTTGTAATACTCCCCCTCCCCCACCAACCCACAAGTTTTGCGTGCTTAAATCATTAAATAAATCAGGGTTGGACTTTGTAATCTCATTAGGTTACCATGATCTTATGAATTTTTGTTTGCATTAATGACTTCATTTTGTAATTTATCTATTCACCAGTTTAACAGTTTGTTTTGTTTTATTTTTAAAGACTCTAAAATACCTAAATGTGTAAAATTGAACAACTAATTCAGTTTGAAACAGCAAAAGACAAACTTAAGATATATGGAATTGAAATGATATGATATCATCTATGTTTTGTTTGGCTTACCAATATCCCTTTAATTATATAGCCCCCCCCCTCGAAAAAAGTCAATAAAACCAGGGAGTAATGTTGAATTTCCTGGTTGTATACAAGTTTTTATCATATACCCATGAGCCTCACCCACATGATACAGAGCCATCGGATAATTTTCTGTATCAGATGGTTCGTATCAGTATCCTCTGAATTCGGGACTATTTTCACCGCGTTCTCTCCTGGGGAATCCCGATGA
>JAVFBZ010206035.1:0-32329 GCA_032466195.1 Katharina tunicata
TCAGCTAACATTCTAAATAACCCCTGTCCAGTAAAGAAGAGCTTAATGTCGCAGCTATAGCGATTCTACGCTTGTTTGGTTGTGCCTGGCAAAAATATTTGTTTACAGCGGCTTGAGACTATAAGTTATTGTTATTGTTTTTTTTATCCAGCTACATCCGTAGGTTTAAGAAGATAAATATGAAGGTGCTAAAAAATTGGTGCAGGCAGATTTTGAAAGGACTTCATTTTCTGCACACAAGAACCCCTCCTGTGATTCATCGGGATTTGAAATGTGATAATATTTTCATCACTGGTACAACAGGATCAGTGAAAATTGGTGACCTAGGACTAGCTACTTTGAAGAATAAATCCTTTGCCAAAAGTGTGATAGGTAAGTATTCTTGTTACTTAATTAACTTCCTTTGTTGACAATGTTTATGAACTACTAATTATTATTGCAATCTGGTGTCAGTTTTTTAATTGTATTTTCTGTGTAACATTTACGTGAAAGAATATGAGCACACAAGCCTCATAATGGAACCTCCTGTGAGTTGATCTTCCCCAGGTAACATAATTTATCTTTGTCCATTTACTTCAACTACATACTTCTTCATTTCTGTAAAATTCCCTTAAGTTTGCAATTGCCAACTGAAATATTAATATCTAAAATCAATTCATAGCTGTTTTTTTTTCTCTTTCTCTTCAATACACCTAAAAAGTTAACAAAGACAAATAATTCATAACCTTTCATCTGAATAAATTAAGTTTCTTCTATTTACAAATTTAAAATCTTTTAAATAAATAATAAGTCAGGAAGTCATGCTGGTCCTTGCTAATATTTGTTTCAAATTCTATCTTAATTAGTCAAATGTTAATTTAAGGAATGACCATCCAGTTTTGTGAGTGGAGCATGGAATTGTCTGTTGACCGTAATAAATGAAACTGGCATTTATTTTCCTTTTTGCTTTCCCCTTTTTTTTCTACCACAGTGGACCTCATCACAGGTTTGCCCTTTTCTAGGACAAAGAAGGTGCAGGTAACCTATTTCTTCCAGGGTTTGCTAATCTATTACTTTTCTTTCAGGGATGTGGACTCATGAGCTTAACACTAATCATCTTTTTCCCCGTTACCCCTTTCCTTTTTCTAGCCTACTCAACAGAAGACGACTCCAACACGGCTATTTGTATTGTTTAAGGTACTCCTGAATTCATGGCTCCTGAGATGTATGAAGAACACTATGATGAGTCTGTAGATGTATACGCCTTTGGCATGTGTATCATGGAGATGGCCACTTCAGAATACCCTTACAAGGAGTGCACAAATGCTGCTCAGATTTACAGGAGAGTAACAAGTGTGAGTTTACATTCCTTTTTATTTGGGCCTCCTTGTAGCTTAGTTGGTTAAGTGTGTGACTTGTTCCCTCCACCCGGTATAGGTTCCAGTATCCATCTATACGGATTATGAAACGGATACGGCTGCGGATAATTCTGCTTTGTTTGTCCATTCATCTGATTTTCCGTATACAGACACTGAAATTGCAGCACATACGGAAAACATACCGATCGCTACATGATACGGTCAAATGGAAATGCCGCTTTAAGGTATACAAAGGAAGTTTTTGGGTGGCTGGGGAGACCATGGTGTGGTTTCTACAAGATTCTTATCAGTTTTCCAACATATCACAACGCAAAGCGTCCTAGAAGTGAAATACCCTACACTTATTAAATATTTGGCTGTTCAACAACTAACTATTCAACTTTAAGGGTATATACAGTGAAAGATGGAAAAGAAATTGAAATAAAGCTTATTACCTTCACTGGTCAATCCAGATTCATTGAAAAAATGTTTACAGAATTATTTTCTCTCTAGGGCATAAGACCAGAGTCATTTGAGAAAGTAGAAAACTCTGAGATCAAGGATATCATTGATGGTTGTACTAGAAGTATCAAAGAAGAAAGGTAGGGGAAACTGGTTGTATTTTCAACACAATGCATGGGTGTGGAGTTAAAAAAATGTTAAAGGTTACCCAGGCCTCTCGTTTTAAGGTGGCGACCCTGCTCCCGCGCCTGAAGCAGAATCTAGGTGTGCAAAAATCGCTCACCTAAAATTTTACCAAATTTCTTTATTCAAACTTTTAATATTAAAATTAAAAAACCCAATACAAATTATTTTCTGAGAGAAATACTGATATTTATTTTAAAAACATAAACGAAATGTTATAAATTTTCAGAGAAGCCCAAACGTCTTTCTAATCAGTCCATGCTCTCAACTTGTTCAATGTGTCCAAAACAAAATGGCTGCTTTCGTAGCTGCCTTGTAATAATCAGCTGCAATTTTTATTATTTCCTGAGAAACGACCACGCAATTCACAAAAACAATACTTGGCTGTTAAACTCAAATGTCCATAAATAAAAAATCAGTAGTTATTTTTTTTCAAAGACAATGTCATTCTTCAAAAAAATAAATAAAAAATTCATCTACCAAAAATTAGCGTCATTTGACTGCACCATTTGCACCAGTTTTCGTGACCACAATTTATGATGGAATTTCAGAATTGTACAACTTATTGACACAGGTCATAAGTGATCAGAGAGATTTTATGGTATGAACATCATTAGATGTCAACCTTTAAACTTGAAATTGCAATAAACACTTATATTTCTTAAATAAATTCAAATTGTGGCTGTTTTGAGCTGTAGGCTCTGAATTTAGAAAATATATATAGCTCCAAATTTTGGTTTATAGGCATAATGCATGTATGTTAAATGAACTTTTTTTTTTTAAAGAAAAAAAGGTATAAAAAAGTTTTAGTTCTTTATTTGTTTGTTTTTTCCCTCATTTTTTTAATTTTTATTTTTTGAAGCAATGCTTTTTTTTAATCAATGAAAACAGGAAATTTCAAATTACTTGTGTAAGATATTTATTTTGAAGTAAAATGAGGTTTGGTATAGTGAGTTATGTTTCAAACATAAAACTTTATACTTTATCAAACTTTGATAAAAATGTCATATGAGAGTTTAAAGTTTAAAAAATTGAAACTTAAGAAAAATAAATTTCATCAGAAGAAAAAATCCTGGAATTAATTAAATCAGGTCATAAACAAGAATCTCCATAATGATCCATGTATTGGTTGTAAAAACATTTCAAACTCAATATGATATTAAATATAAACTTTAATAAAGATATTATAAGATGTAACTCCTCTGACCTATTAAAGGCATGCTATTTCAGGTGTGCTAATCACCCACCTGAACATTTTAAGGCGAGTGATTGTCACACCCCTGCTCTCCTACAAAACAAGAGGCCTGGTTATCAGTCAGTAAAATTGCCTTTTTCTAACGTACCGTAGTTAATCAAATGGTAATTAAAAGCAAACTGCTCATAAAGATATATATTTGTTTTTACATTGTGGACTTATACAACCTATTCTATATGTATGTTAGGGGGAAAAGAGATCTTTGGGCTGTTGCCATGTGAACAATTTGTCACTTTGATACTTATTTTGCTGACAGATACACAGTGAAAGAATTGCTTCAACATGACTTTTTTCTGGAGGATACTGGGGTGAAGGTGGAGGTAGCAAATAAACTGGGTGATGATGATGATTTGGAAACGGTGGACCTCCGTTTACGAGTTGTGGACCCCAGAAAGAGAAAAGATAAACACAAGGAGAATGAGGCCATTCAGTTTAAGTTTCACATTCAGAAAGATGCAGCAGAGCAAGTCGCCCAAGAAATGGTAGCTTTTCAGCTCAATTCATTTTCTGACATACAAAATAACGTTTTAACACACCAGTGTGCATGGTTTTCTTACCAAATTGACGTACATAGAACAAACACCCCAAATCCTCAAATTTTAAGTTTAGAAGCACTATCTGGAAATTTTGAAAATATAAATTTTTGCTACAAACTCAGATTATTAGATTCAAGAATTTACTTTAAACTTGTGCCCTGTAGGTCAAATTTGTTGAGAATTTATGGTGTGAAAACATTGTTTAATTCCTTGGTTGCAACATGGATAGCAGTCAGCCTAGAAGATTTAGGGCTGCTGTTCAGATAGACTGTTGACTTTAAGTTATTATCTTGTTGCTTTCAACAGTAAAAATATTAAGATCGATGACCTGAATGGTGTCGGTATATGACCATGGCCGTCATATAAGTGTGAAGTAACCTTGAGTGTGGTGTAATCTGTCTAGTTTTGTGAAATTTGGTGATCAGTCTGAAAATTAAAAGATATACATTCCACCAGATTTTTTTTTAGCTGTCTTTTTATTTTTTTAGTAAAGAATGTAACAGGCTGAGAATGGGACATATCTATTTCAAGATTAAGAAAAAGGATTTAATATTAATTGCCAGCAAAGTTATAACTTGCAGTGCCAATCTGTCTGTTTTAGGTAAAGTCTGGTTTTTTACAAGAAGAGGATTTGAGAGCTGTTACTAAGCAGATTCGAGATCGTGTTTCACAAGTTGTGCGTGACCGCGAGAGAAAGGCTTTTGACCCCCAGAACAAAGGATTAACCGGCTCTGTCTCTTCCACCAGTTCATTCATACCCAATGGGGAGAAGAGCAGCTCTGGGCAGTCCACAGTGTCTGGTATGTCAGCAGTCAATGTGGGGACCGCAGGAATACCCCAGGGTACAGGAGTAAATACCCAGGAAGTGTTGACCCCAGCACCAGGCTCTAACCAACCTGCACAGCCCCAGTCCCAATCTTCCATACAGACAAAGCCGTCATCAACAGCATCTAATCAGCAAGCTGTATTACAATCACAAGGCAAACAGTTAAAAGAAGGCAAGTTTCCAATGTCGGCTATATATCTGTGTTCTCACTTCTTTCAGGAAGGAAACTGTTTATCTCCTTAAACACATATTTTTGGACATGCACTATTATGCAACCTTTGCTAAGTTAAGTGATTGTTCAATTAGTCATCTTCAACTTTAATTAAACCAAAAAAATTTCAGATTTGAAAATGTGTCAAAAACAAGAAAGACGGAGGTTTAAAAAATATAATAAAAAGCCTCCCACCCTCACCATTTTTTCAAAAATAATTGCCTGAGAAACTGGTCATCGATTCTGTGCATAAAAAGCACAACAAATCCCAAAGTGAGGAAAATGAGTGTGTTTTTCACGGATGACCCTCATGATGGCTTGTTTTTACCATGTCATTTATGGTATGGTAGACTTTCCTTTTGGTGCTCTCTTAGCTAAGGAGCAGGAAGTCAATTTGTTGTGGCGTCTTGGTCGGAGTCCTGTCCTTGTCTCGTGCCATATTTATCTTTTGTCAGAGTCGTTGGGGATAATTTCCTTCAGCTTTTTGGCTGGCACACCGTCGTATTAGTGAAATAAACTTAAGTACTGTACATCATTAAACCCCAAACAAATAATGTCCTTTACAATGTTGTAATCTTTGTTGTACCATTGATTTCTTATTATATTTTAGTTTTAATAGATGCCAAATAGTAATAATTAAAATGAGTACCCTGAAAGGATGTTGACATTTAGTGCAGGTTACTTCGTGTGTATGAAATGATCATTCAGCTCCTTAAGTTATGACATTGTCTGCAATCAGTCAGAGCTGTAATATTTTTGTTTAACTGGGTCGATGTGAATCATTGTGTAACATTTCTGCCCACAGCAGGAGATGCAGGAAGTGAATCTGGAGTACCAAAACAGGATACCAATACACAGCCTCCAATAAACAATGGACAACCAACCAATCAACAACCACCTAAACAACTATATCATCAGGTGATTATTTACAGCTAGTATTAAGTTTAACTTTTTCTGTCTGCATGTCCATTCGTTTGTCCATGAGGTTTTTCTGTCTGCATGTCCATTCGTTTGTCCAGGAGGTTTTACTAGTTGGTATTCAACATAAGCTTTTGAAACTTTTCTTTACTGTTTGTAGATGTGCAACATGTAGAAAATATCCCGGTATTATGCAAATTTTCACATTAATTATGGGAATTAGCTTATCAGACAAATACAAAGTACATTAGTTACCAAAAATCTGTTATAGGAATTCAGCTTCTGTAAATCACCTATAATTTCGACCATGCAAAATGCTCACCTTTTGCAAGTTTTGGAAGTATTATAGAATGTAAACAAACAAATTTAAGTTTATTGTAAAATCCAGATTCTCCTTTAACTGTAAAACTATTGTTTAACTCTCAGACATTATTTTAAAGTCCTTAAAATAGCTTCCAAAGTATTTACTTCATGGTCGAATTTTGAGGTGATTTAGGGTAATTTTTTTGTGGCCAAGCCATATCTCGGGTACTATTTACCTTAGGCTATTGAAGTTTGGAATTTGCATATCCAGAAAAAATAGAAAAAAACTTCACAGAATTAAGCAAATTTCCACAAATTTTTCAAATAAGCTGCTTTTTTTTTTCCAGCGACCATTTTTAATCGCTTAGAAACTCCTACGCAACATTATTCTCCTTTGGTAGATGTTCAGCGTAAAAATAGTTTTATGGAATAAGACTAATTTAAGCTTTAGTTATTGATTACTGTTGTAATTATACAACCCTTGTAAATAGCAAACTTTTGCAGGGGCACAAAAGTGGCATTGCCAAACGGGTTTTTAGCAGCAATTTGAATTTTGTGCTGTAACTAAATAGTTTTTGATATTAACTTGTAATTTTCAGTAGAAGTTTTTAAATCTTACTTATTATAATTCTCTTTAAAGACTCGGACCAAATGTTTTTTCTTTAAAATCGTATGCTCGTTAAATAAGCATGAAACATTAAACGTAGCTTTTTCTGAAGTTGTCACTCCGCACCATGTCAGAAAATGGAGCCTTGCGTGCCACAAAACATCGCCATAAATTTATCGCACGACACAGTTTACAAAATAACCATATTACATCACCATCATTGAGTTCATAGTCTATCGGTCCCCTAAATTCCACTGATCTACCCGTTTCCCTTTAACTCCCATGTGTTAAGGAATATAGCCTAAGGAATATAACTCTGCAATAGTACTGACAAAACAAATCTAGGCTCTAATTAATTTTCCAGCCATCTGGTAAGGGCAGCATGTTCCAACCCGTGTCAGGCTGTTAGGATTGGAGGAACATTCATTTTCAACAAAGCAGAAGAATTCACATTTTATGGTTGTGTTAGTCTGCCTATTTACTGTTAGAGTACATCGCCGTCTTATAAATGAAATACCCTTAAGCATGGCGTTGAACACCAATTAATCAATCAAAGAATTTACTGTCTTCACTAATTCGTAATGACACACGTTTTGTTTTTGCGTCACAACGTCTGTTCTGAGAAACAGGTAAAACTTGCAGATATATATAACATCGTTATCAGCCTCCTTTTACTTTTACTTACAGTACCGAGCTGCAATGTTGATTTTCACCCGCTAATAATGAGGCTTATCTATGATAATAAGACCTTATCCATATGAGTATAATCTCAAGATAAAATTGTCTAATATTTTTCCTCTGGTTCCTTTTCAGTATTTTCCACAGTACCCATTTGGATACCCCCTTCCCCCATTTTACTATGGGCCATCGTACAATCAATTCTCCTACCCACAGTCTCAACAACAATTTCAGGTAATTACTCAAGTTAATTATGTGAATGCTAAAGGTGAAAAGGTCATTAACTAATAATCCTGTATGCATGGTAGACATCTTCTTAACATTTATGAGATGTTAGAAGTATAGAATTTTTTATGATCTGTTAAATGGCTTCAGCCTTTCACTAACAAAAAGGTTCTGCATAATCAGTTTAGTTCAGGAATGGACTATGAAATCAGAATCCTAAAAGCTGAGAAATGTTTTCTATCTTGCATTGTCTTGTTTGTTGCTCTATTTGTTGATGATGGTGATCTTCATCGTCAAATGAGTACAGCATGAAACCTCAATCATAACTAACGATCACTATCATGACAAGAACCAGAAATGTGAAGGCCGGACAACAACAGAGTGTCTTCCATAAGTCACTTTCAGGCAATGCAAGCTGCTATTACTGGTTCAGTTCTGCACCCCAAAAAGTACTTTTATTAAGGCACATAACTCGACCTCTAAAGTTCCTATTAATATGAAAGTTAGTTTGGATGTAACTGTCTCCACCTTTAATAACTCGATCCTCTTGTTTTACATCCTCTTAATATTCATTATTCCGGGGTTCATGAACTAACCATTACACAACACTATGCTTACAAACTCGAACTTGGTTCCACGAGAGCTTCCTGTGTCCTGGTACTCTTTGAGATAAGAGACATATGACAGCTGATTGCTGTATTCTCCTGTTTTGCTTGTGTGTTTTTTGCCAGTTTGGTTGAGGGTGGTCTCCTTGGCCCACTGGGCAAGGACACCATCGTGCGTGAAATAACTGAAATACAGAATTAGTCCCCAATTTATTTTGCCAACTCACTGCGGCATGAAGTTATCTTTTGTCCTAACAACCGAGTAACATTTTCTCACAGGATCAATTCCCGCGGCCCCCAAACCAGTTTATCCGAAGACCTGATTCTTTTGTAACAAGAAAGCGAGTAAAGGTGTGTGAATGGGAGAGTATCATTGCAAAGTGTTGTAGTTACCCCACTGTTTTATGTTCTGTTCATGGTGATGGCATTTCTTGAAAATTGGGTATTCATATTTAATGGCAGTGATTATTAACAATTATAATAGATAATAAGATTATGTCTGAAAAGATTTGAGATTTACCTTGATAGTTCAAACACATTTAACATTAAATATATTGCATAGATTCGACTTTTCTAAATATGGCCTGTTAAGAATGTTAATCTTCAATAAAGCTGACCTTTCAGGATTGTAAGATATAACGATTCTCATCCTAAATCTTTTCAGATTTTCTTATACAAACTTTCCAAATATTTAAATTTAAAAACAAACCCCCAAAAACAACCAAGTCTGGTATCACAAAAATTGAACTTAATCATTACTATATACTACATTGAACATTTAGTTTGTTAACATTTAGAAAAACTCTCCACTTAATGCTGAAAGCGGGCGGTTGAGTAGGATTCTCCTGTGCCCTGGTGCTTTCCGAGCATCAGGAATCCGATCTTAATGAATCCGACGTAATGGTACTCCTTCTATGTTGCCAACATCATTTCAGGTGGTTTCCTTCTCCGCTTGGACTGGCACGCCGTTATATGAGTGAAATAGCCTTAAGTATGATGTAAAACCCCAATCAAACAAGCAAACTTTTTTATAAACACGTTTATTTGGTTTGAATTTGTTTTTCTCAGACTTTTAAAAGTTAAGTGACCGCATTCATTCCATAAATAGTAAAAGTTCACTTGTATGTTCTTGGAATCTGTTTCTTAGGTTGATTGTTTTACATTTTATTTCATTTTGTGTGGTTTCTATTTGAAAACCCATTTTCTGAGTTGGTATCTTGCAATTTTGTTGATTAAAGATTTAAAAATAATAGCTACAAATCCATACTGTCTTTGCTTGCTAAACTTTATAGAAACCAAGTATAACATTATCTTTTACATGGTATTTAATTATTTACATTATGCACCAAGCTGGGGTTTTGGGGTTGCTGTTGACTTTTTGTTCTTGTTCTCGTTGACAAGATATACTTGTACATCTACAAGATAAATTCAACTCTAAATTATTTGAACGCCACTATTTTCATTTACTAATGACACAATTGGAGGTTTTCTTCAGTATGGTTAAATATGTCAATCCATAGTTTTATCACAAACAGGAATATCTTTTTGACTTGCATTTACGTTAGCTGATAAGTAGCAGGGGGTATTGTTTTTCGCTTGTTGCTTAAATGCCTTCTAGTTTTGTTCAAAAATTAATTAATGGTGTTCATTTTGAAGTTGAGTAAACTTAAATGGCTTATAAATGAAAACTGTTATAAACAAGGTATTTAGTTTTTTCTTCTTTTGTTTGGCGTTTAAATGAACTTGTTCTCTGAGTGTTCTAACAAAATTAGATTTAGATGTCTGTTTGATCAGTCTTACCCATTGTGATGCTTTATTTCTAACATCCATGTTGTTTTGTTGATCACTTCGAATTAGAATAAACAATAATTTCAATAAAGTCAACTTAAAACTCTTTTTCAAAATCCAAGTAGATGTTCCGTGTAACACTTGCTAGTTCAATTTTCATTTTCTGTTTCTTCTATCCTTCCAACGGAAAATAAGAAATGAACGTTCAGATTTTGTTTCTTCTAACTTTAAAATAAAAAATTTGACCTTTCATTTTTCAATATTTAAAAAAAAATTGTGTAAAGTAAAGAATCAAAACTTACGACCTGCAACACTTGATAGTCAGCACTTTCAATTTTGCCAACTTTTGTTGATGATTTCTCCACTGCACATGTGTAATTGATTGATGATTTCTCCTCTGCACATGTGTAATTGATTGATGATTTCTCCTCTGCACATGTGTAATTGATTGAAGCACTTTGCCTCCACAGTCAAGTTGAGTCAACATGGAAAAGCTGACGAACTACCAGACATTATTTTAAATAAATTTAACTGCAATAAATTCACTTCCTCGTATTCATTTCCTATAATTCCTTGGGATACCCAGAACCTGATATATCTTTATCGCAAAGCTAAAAAACAAATCTGGATTTGCAAAAAACGAAAAAACGTCTAATAAGCAAAAATGATGCAATAATGAATTACATGTTATTCATGAGTTACTTGGTTCACTTGTTAATCATAATAATATTTACTTCATATAATACAAAATACATAATAACTTATACAGTTAAACGTTTAGCCTGTATAGCCAGATCAATATTTGATAAATAAACTATTTATAAATATAAATTTATCTTGATTCCAGCCATCATCAGCAAGGTCTTTCTGCAAACGATGGTTTGATGAAATTAAAGCGAGCAACCAATAGTGAAACTCTATTCCTGATTTGTTTTTATTTAGTCGTTGAGCTAACTTGATAGACTAATTTATTTATTAAGTTATTTATTTCTTGATTGGTGTTTATATATATGACGACTTAGATTGGCGTTACGTTGTACGGTGGAAAATCGGGATGAAACCCCGTTTAAACCACTCAGCAATATTCGCAGCCAACGCGGAAAACTTCCCTTATATATATACTTAATGTTGGACAGGGCGATTTGCACCTATACCGTATACGAAAGTTATAAAAAGACATATCAATTTTATTTATGAAAACTTTGTTCAACTGATGATACAAGACAGTTCATATATAACAAAAACATGACAACTAAGATGTATTTTCAACTTCTTGGAATATCTTCTGGTTGAAAATCCTCCTTAGTCGTCATGTTTTTTGTTGTGTACCAAACTTCTAAATGCTGCTTAAACAAGAGTTCATACATAGATTATATGAAACATGTTATTGGAAAGGCAGTCAAATCTGAAATGTATTTGTAAGTGTAGTCAATTTACTTTTTTTTAAGAATATGAAAGAAAAATCTATACTTTGGGGATGCAAAACGAGACGGGTTCTTATAGCGGGCCAAAATGGGGATTCAAAACGAGACAGGTTCTAATAGCGGGCCAAAATGGGGATGCAAAACGAGACAGTTTCTTATAGCGGCCAAAATGTCTTTACACATGTTTGTTTTTAGAATGCTGATAGCCAAAGTGGGAAGACACAAATTTGATCTCACGCAACATAATTTAAGACATTTTAAAGATATTGTCATATAATGTTTTGTTTGTTTCACCAGACTATTTGTTGCTAAAAAATGTTAATATCAATAGCCTACACAACACAGGCATTGCGGATTTCAATCAATTACGCATGCGCAGAGGAGTAAACATCGATTGACAAAAAATTGTTCGAAGCAAAATTGAAAGTGCTGACTGTCAAGTGTTGCAGATCATAACTTTTAATTCTTCCCTTTAAAAAAAAAAAATATATAAAAAAAGAAATGAATAACAGCAGGTTAATTTTTAATTTTCGTTTGATGAAAGAGCGACAGAAAAAATGAAACGCATGAATGGAACGTCCAAGTTTTGATTTGTCAACCTAAGCACAAAGAAACAAAAAACAAATTGAACTAGCAAGTGTTTAACGGACCATTCAGCTATTCAAAGCAAAGAATGAATTAGAAATAGTAATACAATAGACCACTTGGAACACATGGTCAAAAGTGAAAATTATTTTTAAAAAAAGAGGACAGATCATGGGTTTTTGGATGTGTGAGATATTATGTTATATATATGGTCTTTGTCGCAATGTGAAGAGTTAGGCTTATTTCATTGATTAACCAATCTTTATCATGGAGGATGGTTGGCTGGATCTCAATTTGCCCTGGTTGTGTCTTAGCTGAGGTTCATCAGTAAGCCGATTTGTTGTGGCATCTTGCTTTGCCACCTGTCTTTATCTGATGCAAGTGATTTTAATTGTGGCCTTCACCCATGGGGCTGGCAGGACGTCCTATGAGCGAAATAACTTTAAAACGGTACCTCAATCAACCAATCAATGGGGATCACGGGTTCTGGTATTCAACTTTTTCTCTGGAATCAAGGTTTGAATGACTTTTTCAAAAGTTTCTTTTCTGTGTGTCTTGATATCTTGCTAATAGTTTGTAATCGATTTTGTAGCCGTCAAACTTGACACAGTTGGATATCCTAGCTGCCCAGCAGTACCAACAGCAGATGTTACAATTATATGGTTTACCCAGCAACTCAGTGCCTGGTTATCCTGTTCAGAATAAAACTGCTCAGTCAGGTCAGGTAGAAGACCCCACATTCTCCAACAGGGAAAGGTACCATTTGTTTTTTTTTTTTTTTTAAATTATGTTGAAACAATATGATTTGATAGAATAACTGGTATTGGCCACTTCTCATACAGGACACCGCTGGCATAGCTAAAATATGTTTTAATAGTTCAAATATTCATTTTTATTTTTCTAGTGACATTTAACTACAGGTATTTACACAAAATCTATTTGAACTTGATTTATTGGTGAGTAACACGTGAACGAAAACAGAAACAGAGTTGAGCTTGTGCACTATTGGTTAAGGGGCACCAGGAAGCAGGACTGGTGTGGCGTCCTGTTGCCAGTTGCGCTAAGGGTAGTTTCCTTTGCCCTTTGGGCTATCACCCCATTATATGAGCAACGTACGTAAAACGAACAATTGTATTGCTTCTCCACCAAACAATATCATACAATGTTGAAATATCAGTAGAACAAATATCATAGAGAAGGCAAAATAAATATCAGTCAGCAATTTATTTTACCTATTACAAACAGTTGGTCAATCTATTAAATGTAAGTGAAAATTAGCTTTTCTTCATCTCAACAAGCGTCTAATAATTTTATTTGTGCATCATTTAGGTCATGCGCTCTTGTAAAAAAAATTTAAAAAAATTTAATATATATTTTAACGAAGTGAAAGTGAAGGTCATGGTGGGCTTGACAGAGCTAGGAAGCGGTCCAAGTCTCGACGTAAGAAGCCTGATCGGACTCCACGGCTGACAATACTGGCTGTTGATGAACAGGAAGTGGAGTGTCGCCTGGAAACCTCCAACAGAAACACTGTCACATTCAGATTCTCTCTTGAAAATGACAAGCCAGAGGAAATTGCTGAAAACTTGGTAAGATTTGTGTGCATTGTGTGCACAATGTTTTCTCAAAGTGTTCCATTTGAAATAAAAACTTTCTTTAAATCGGTATGGTTTGAAATTCCATGGTTTTCTTGATTTTGTACAGAATTGAAATCATGGAAAAATAAGCTCAATAATAAGTGTTTTCCTCTACAAAGATGCACTGTTCAAGGGAAGTGACTGGTGGATTTTTGTTACCACAGAATTATGTACCCTGGAAAAAATACATTATTATTGTGTTGTCCCATTTTTTTTATCCCAGCGGCATAGATATGCCCATGCGATTCTGTTGTCGTGCTGTCCATCTGTATGGAAGCTTCACACAGGGCTTTCAAATTTTGCATATGCAGTTATTACACACTGAACTTTACTATTAAAATGGGGTGATTTTTATTAAATTTGTGGTTTTCATGGCAACACTTCTCTTCAGAAATAGGTTTAGCTTGATGAAGATAGATGATAAACCACTTCACAACGGCAAGTAAAATACTGACTAAAATGTACAAATGAATCAGTCACACAGACAATCTACTCGTAAAACATAACTGTTCCACTGTGGCGTGTATTTTATCGGCATTAATATTTAAAAAGCCATATTACATTAGTATGTTTTACTGCTGCTTTGAATGAATGCTCCTAAAATACAAATGAACTGATAATACTTTCTTCGCGGACATATGAATTGCCATTTTGGTAAATTCAGGTTTAAAAATATTGGAAAATATCAAGTGGTGTAAATGCGGACAGCAATATGAGGCTAAAATGTAGATCAACATAATAATTCTGTTAAATATATATTGTATATAATTTGGAGGGAACGGTTTGAATTTAGACAAAGAAAAAACTGTGCAAAATGTTTTAAAACGATCTCCATTTATTCTGTGGTAACCCAACAAGGAATACAATAATACGTGGCCCGGTGTGCTGATTGCAGTAAAAGTTGAGTTCAATAACTTAAATAAATGTACAAGTAGAGGCTATGATTAAAAAAACAAATTATGTTTTAAAACTATTTTAAATCTAAAGTTTACATAAAGTACTATTTTCATTTTCTACTTATAGAAACTATTAAACTGTGGTGCATGTAAATATTTTGTTAAAAGGAAGGGGACATAACTCTTTATAAACTGAGAAGTGTTCAGCCGATGGTAGTAAGTGAGTCACACAAACCTCTTGTTGCATGTTATATTACCCTGATATACAAAAATGACAAAACCAATATTCAGTCCACAAATTTGTAAAGTGTTTATTAAAAATGTTAACAGGTTGAGCAGGACTTGTTGCCTGACCATCAGGCTGGTATATTCATAGAGCTGATGCAGCAGGTGATAACCCTAGTGACTGATAACCCCGGCAAGGCAGTGGACCTCTGTGTCAGTCTGGCAAATACACCCACTTCTAGTCCAAGTACACAGCGCCGCTCCAGTAAACAGTTAGACCCGGATACTCCAAAGGTCAGTATAACAACCATATCAAAATTAAATTGATATATAGTACAGGGTCTGAAATATCTGTTATCACATCATATTTCTTATAGAAACAGGGCTTCCTGCGGTATGTTCCTGCTTTAGTATCGCTATTTTTTTAGATGCAAAGAATCGTCTCTAAAACCGCATTTACGTGTTTGTAAGCCGGTACTTCATTACTACCCTAAATGCTGGACAAATTCGACCCCCTTTACAACTTAAAAACTACAAACTACATTTTATGCAAAAGGGTAAGAAGTGTAGACATGCAATTTAATTTTTTTTATGAAGTTCAGACTTTAAATTACCAGAAAATGTAAGTTTTAGTTCCAAATTCACACTTAAACAAACAAACTTCCAGTTTCTGCCCTTATAGGTAGAAGTTGTTGAGGATTTAGGGTTTCTCCTTGTAGACATGAGTTTGTGTTTTTGCTTTAAAACGGAAGTGGTGGGCTGTGGCACTGTTATATAAGTCAAGGGCTGTAACCCTGTTTATACTGTCTAATATTGATAAACAAAGAGCAGACGAAATTTTTCTACACAAACATCAAGTAGATCAAAAAGTGCGACACAATCACCAGCCATTCCTACACAATCATTTTGTATATCATATTTTACATTTTTTTTTGTTACTTAAAAGTTTGACAACATTTCTGACCCTTGGGTGAAGTTGAATAATCAATATTTATAGCATTCTGTCTTTCTAATTGTTGATGTGAATAAATAAGCCGTAAATCTTAAATCTATTAATTTGGTAAAAAAATTCCTATATGTAATGGAATAGTTTTGTTGTGTCTTATAATTGTTGTTTTGTTACCAGAAACTAAATTTTGGCGAGGCTGAGGTTTTTCCAGCCGAGGATAAGGAAGCCAGTGCTGAGCCAGTTGAAAAAGAATCTAGTCAAAACTCTTCTCCTGTAAAACCTGAGTCTTTGGATACAGATGTGTCACAGGCAAACAAGGTAGTTCAGAGTAAAACCAAGAAGTTTGTGGTGTGTAAAGTCTCTGAAGCAAACCTCTCTGAAGTGAAACTGACTGAAGAGGAGCAGGACTTCCCCTTAGATACATCAAGTTGCTCTACGGTGAATCTAGACAATGTGGCAGTGTCCTCAGAAGCGTTGGAAGGGATGGAGGGCAGTCAGCCATTACTAACCACATCCCAGAGTAGCACGGCTGTGGCTGAAGATGATATCATGACCAGCAGTGAGGAGCTTGATAAAAATAAGAATCCACAGACTCAGGTTCCGCTCTCAGTTCCGCTGGATATTCATGCTTTGGCAGATAAGCTCCAGGAGTTTCGAAAGTCTCAGAAGCCGGGGGGAAATCCTCAAGCTGGCAGTAATACAGAAAACTTGGCTCCTCCACCCGTAACATCAGTTCCCGCCTCCACTCCTGTGATTGACAACACAGTCTTGCCTGGGGACGTTCATTCTAATAATGCTTCCCAGAATAATTTACCCTCTGAGCAGGGTCAAGGCCAGCCACTCGGTGTACCTTTGTCTGTCTCTGTTACAAATGTTACAGATAACTCACCTATGGGACAAAATACTGCTGCACACGCTTACTTCCCATATATGAACCCTGCTTATCCACTGCATAATATACACCAACAGTATTTCCTCCAACAACAACAGTTATCGTATTTACAACAGAACCCTTACCTTCAGCTTTACCCTACAGACCCTTTCCAACAAATGCAATTTCAGAACTCTTATATTCAGGCAATACAGGGGATGAATGCTGGACAATACATGCATCCATATGCCCAGGCTCAGATGGGGTACCCTACTGGGGGGAATATGGGGAATGTTGGTGCTACTGGGATGGGCAACCCAACAGACTTTCCTGGGGGTGGATTTGTTGCTGAAATGGACCTGGGTCAAAGAAACCCTGAGGCCGATGGGTATCAGACAACAGGGGACGGTCGACCTCCAGACTTCCTCACACTTCCTGTGGATGGGGTGATGGTAGATAACCAAGTACAAACTCCATTACAAAAGAAGGTGGATGTTAACTTGGCCAATCTAGAACAGGCTCTTATTGAGAAACTTCATGGGAAAAAAGAAACAGGAGGTGGTCAAGCCAACCCTCTTTCTGGATCAAACGTCTCTTTGGCCATGTTTACTGAAGGAATGGAACAAATACTCTCTCCAACAGACGAACAACCAGATGATTCTCTGCCAAAAACAACTTCTGCACAGAAAACCAATACAACTTCTAAGAGCAAATCTGAACAACTGACAGAAAATACTGATGAAACTTTCAAAATTCCAACAGTACCCGTAGGAAAGAAGTCTCGCTTCAGTGTCAGTATTGTGAAACATGATCCTGTGTTACATTTAGTTGAGACTGAAGAAGAGACGTCCGCTTTAACTGAAGATAATCCACCAGAAGACAGTATTACAAACATTATTTCAACAGAGAAAGTTGAACCTGACGATAAGAAGGTTAAAGCTGGACAAATTATTTCTTCTGTGAAGAAGTCTGCGAAGGGTAGGCTAATCAGCGAGTCTAAAGACCCCAGTTCGAAGATTACAAAGAGGGGGCGGTTTCAAGTGACAACAATGCGTGAGGAATCCCTGACTCCATCTAATTCTGTCTCCAACCTGCCTGCTCTAGCTCTATCCTCTGCCCAAAGTGGCAATCTGGAAGGGTCGGACAGTTCATCAAAAGAGACCTTAGCTAATGTAAGGAGCATGGTACCTAATGGTCATATTGTAGATCAGTCTGATGTGAGTAATACTAACACTGGTAGTACTGATACTGTAGATTCTAGTTCTCTCCTTCCTCAGTCTGTTTCCCCTGCCACTACTGACCCAATTGAACCCCCTTCTCATATTAACCGCACTTCCCTTAATCGCTTTCTCTCTGAAGAATCTTTGGCTTACTCTTCTGATGATCTGTATGCAATTAACGTCAGTTCAAACAGCAGCTTAACCTCTGGCACTGGAAGCTACAGTGACAGGCAAAATTCTAACAATAACACTCTTAATCTAAAACTACTAACAATTAACAGTTCCTCTGAGCTGCCTGTTGATATGGCAGTGCAGACTTCTCCCATGTTGGCCACCAACCCTTTCCCTAGATCTAGAAGAGCGTCCCAACGTCATGAAGAGTCCAAGGTTTGTAAATATTCCAAACTTTATATAGAAAATGGTGGCAGGGAAAACAGATCTTTGTACATCAATGTATATGTATGTGAAATAATGTCAGTGTTAAAGATTTACGGAAGCGCTGGGTCTTAATACTGACCCTGGGCATCCCTCACTTATCACATCGGTCCATTGTTCAGTAAAATATTGCAAAGAGAAAATGCTTAAAAAGAAGCTAAATCAAATACGGCGCATATGACCAGTAACTGCCACTGAAGCTTTGCAATATAGCCTTACAGTTTGTCTTCCATGTTGGAGCCTTTTAAGATGTTGTTCCCATTAGTGCCCCTGACATACACTCCAATTGATTCAAAGTCAACTTAGACTTATTGAAAATATTGATAGTTTATTTGTATCCGCTTACAGAGTGAATTAGTGAATTAGATTACATGAGTGAATTAAAAACTTAAATTAAATTAAACCTTTAAAACTAGCATAAATAGTGTGTTTAAAGCTATGTTTGCTAATTGTTTTGTTGTGCTTGGGTTTTTGGGTTTTTTTGCTAAATAGTAAATGTTTCATGAGTGGTTGTGGAAGCTTTGCTTCAGTCTTGTTTTATTGTTAAAGTTTGTTCTGAATTTTTGCTTATTTTTAGTTAACATTTACAATTAATATGGTTATTAATTTACGTTCATTTTAACTCTCTTTACTGACCAAGTCACATTATTAGTGTTTTATTTAACTGTCCAGCTTAAGATGGCTTATGTGGTTTTTCATCTTAACCCACTTTTCAAACACATATAAAAACCTATTGGGGCATTTGTAAAATTACATAAGTCCTCTTTGGCTTTCAAACATTCAGTGGTTTTCATTAAACGATATATCATCTCTGCTTTTGAAATGTCTGTTATTTTCATGATCTCGAACAATCTTAATTTACAAAGCAAGAAAAAACGAGAGCATTAATTTCTGAATAGTAGAGACAACTTGTAATGTATGTTTTGTATTTGTTTTTTTCTAATTACTATATTGCATTGTTTTTATAAGTTATTTCTCACGTCTATTGAATTAAGAATTCTGAATATTTGATTTGCTTCTAGACGCCTGATAAGGATCCAAAAGAGGTTTATATGGTTGAGAGAGATTCAGAATATATCGAGATGTTAGTGAGGTTAGTATGTTAACATGATTCTATCGGTAATCGTCATTCAGGATTGTGTCTTCAAACGCCCCTTCAATTGGTTTGTTCACAAGCGTCCAGCTGAGTGTTTCATTTGTCACTTTTTCCTGGAACAAATCTACAAATAAAGCAAGGGCCCGCGCCGTGGCTCAGTGGTTAGCGCGTCTGACTGCAGATCCTCCTTCCCTGTTCCGCACAGGTGACTTCGGCAATCGCGGGGGCGTTTTTTACGAGGTTTCCTCCCGGTTTTCCGCCGTATCGAGTAGAGTAGATTAAAGAAGTGGAGAATCCGTCGTCATATAAATGAAATACCTTTGAGTACGACGTTAAACACCAATCAATCAAACAAACAAATAAAGCGAACCATCTGCAACAAAACAAAGGGAGAACATTGTACAATTGTTCAGATTGTTCAGAAATGACTTTAAATTCCAGTTGCCTATTCTAAAAAATCTGTAAGTTAAATTTGAGTGAAATAACCTTAAGTACAGCCTACAGCCCCAATCGAACAAGAACCAGTGAAAGAAATGAGGTCATTCCTTTATGAAGAATGGATTAAACCATCAAGCCAATGTTAACTTGTTGCCAGTTTTGAAATGTGATTTAAAACATAAACTTGGTGCTCTCTGAGCTAAGACCAAGGCTTCAGGAAGACAATTTGTTGAAGCTTCCTGTTTTAAGCTGTGTTCTTGTCTGTTGCCAGTGCTGTTACAGGTGTTTTCCTTCACCCATTGGGCTGGCACGGCGCCGTAAGAGTGAAATAACCTTAGATATGGCATAATCACTCTATCATTAAAACTTCTCAGGTTATACACTATTTATATTAAAACGTTATCCCTTCTTTTTTCATTTTTTTTAGACACAAACGTGAACGGGACGAGATTCTGCAGAGACAGCAGTCTGAGATAGAGGAATTCAAGCACAGGAAAGGAATCCAGTTAGGTCCCCCGACTCTAACCAACCCGTTATTAAGCCCCCTGCCAGTGAGTTCTCTTCAACCAGCATTGGTGTCCGGTCTGGCCCCCTCAGCTCTCTCTCTACCACAGTCTCAAGTAGAGCGAGTCTGTTTTAACCCTGGTGACTCTGATGTGAAATCTAGCTGGTCTAATCCCTCGGGAGAACACAGTATTACTAGAAACAGTCAGGATTCTAGTCAACTTAAGCCTGTCAGTTCTACTTCATCCGGCACTCTGACTGGTGGTCAAGGGATTGGAGAAACTGAAGGCCAACTAAACGGCTTACCAGAGAGATTGACTTATGGTAAAGGCACATCTCAACCATCACATAGCTACCCTTACTTCCCCTTGTCTTATTTTCCACTGTACCCCATTCCAGCATTACAGTCGATCATGGCTAAACCACACATAACGACACATGTCCATGAGGAAGATGAGGCCTCGACCTCTGGCAACCAGAAATCAAACCCAAAAGAGACAAACACCATACCAAGTAAACAAGAACCCCAATGAGGCCAAGCCCAACGTCTTTCACTTCCACATTTGCAAAGTATTTTATGCAGGTAGAGACTGTTCAGATATATGGTTTTAAAAAAACTGTACCGTGGTATAATTGTGCTAAAGTGCTCAGAAACTTAATTGTACAAAAATGTTGTAAAGGTAAACTGTCAAGTGATGGGGCATAGTTAACTCTAGTTACTAACTGAGGAGTTTCTGTGTGCTATCTCTGACAATGTACAAAATTATATCTGCAATATTTGGTTTTTAATTTCCTCCTTGTTTGAAGGAAAGTTTGTTTATTTTATGCTCATATATCTCCACAAATATGGGTCATAATAGTTTTTGAGAATAAATATTGTAAATATTTAAGTTGTTTAAAAGTTAACAGGCAATTTAGTGTTGTACATAACCCAGGCAAACCAACTGGTCAGTGGATGCTTGGACATTTTTAGGGCCTAATTTATACCTTTGTTGTTTTGGTGACAAGCATTTTGTTCAAAATTTTCTGATTTTTTTTTTTCTCTCTCTTTATTTTAATCAGTTTTGGTTGCAGTTTTTAAAAGTTTGGTGTAATTCTTAATGTTATGACGCTAGTCTGACAGATTTTGGAGGTGGGCTTGTTGCTGTAATAACATGCCTGTGTCACATTTAATTCATATGACCACACGTCAAGAGTTACCTCCCATGAAAGCATGCGTACTGCAATTTTCGTGCTCTGCTCAACGTCTGATGTCCGTCACATGGCAAGGTTTTCGGTTTCGACAATTTTCTTGCCTCATAATCGTGAGATGATACAGACATTTGTCTCAAGTTAGTGATAAATACGACACAACAGATGACAAAGTTTTAAAATGTGGGAGTTCGATACAATCGATGGATAAAGTCTTAAGATGCGAGAATTTCCTAATGTCAATGGTTGTTCTAAAATAACAGTGACGACAGATTATTTTGCGGAACGAAAGAAATTGTATACACTGTGTGTACTGCAAAGGATAAAACCCGAAGAGAATTTTATTTGAAGAGTGGTGTACTTAAAAATACCAGGTCATAATACACGTATTTATTATAAGATATAAAATTGGGCGCACAGCACATAACTGTACAGTATGATATGTTCAGCCTTGTAATACCACTCGCCTGAGCACACTTTATCGTGTTGTACCCCCGGGATCTTGAAGTATTGACAGTCACGACACATGTCCCAAATGACGAGAAACTGTCTCCCTCAAGCTGCTTTCTGTCTTTAGTGGAGATGTTTGCCCGAAATGTAGGATATCACTGGTGTTGGAGCTTTGCAGTATACTCTGCCACAGAGGTAACATATAATGTATTTCCACATAGCTCAAACGTTTTGAGTTGCGGAAAATTCAGCTTGTGTGGTCTAATAAAAAATGTCGTGTTTTGTTTGTGAGGTGAGAGTCACCAGTGTAACTGTTGGGCGCATTAAACTATTGTCTGATGACGATCGATATCTGTATAGTATTGTCAGCCTGTCCTAACCCTGGCCTCGCTGTTTATGTGATTATCAATGGTATTTCCTTTCATGTTAAATACAATGCAAGTGCGAAGCTTATTTTGCAGTAAAGAGTGTATTCAACCTCCGTCTGAATCGTTTTTCTTTCTTACTAAAACAACAGTATTCTGTTTTAACATGTTTTTGGTTTTACATGTTTAAACATTTCCCCTGTGAGCTTCCATCGTCGAGCTCCACCCCGCATTGTTTTGATAAATACCCCAAGAATTTTTGGGTATACATTATTATATGCGGGCAAAGATTGATTGGTGTCCAACTCCGCCCTCAAGGGTATCTCAATTATATGACGTGCAAAATGATACGTTCCTCAAATATGACAATAGTTCAAGCGTGGACTATATACTGCCCTTCGCCGGACAGTTTCCGGCTCGGACAAAGTCTTCGGGTGTGTAGCCTACTTCAACTGTTTTTGGAAGGTACGCAAAATAAATTTGTATTACACCCACTGAACATTAGTTAGGCCTAAGTGTCGAAAGGATACCTTAAAATCAACTGGTTGCTTCAATAGCCTTATCATTTGTTTATTCAAATATTGGATAAAAGTTAGCCGATATGCGTTGTTGTTCAATTGACCTTTCAAAGAAACCGTTTTCATATCTTAGGGAGAAATGGAGTACTTTTCTCAGCATTTGATGCAGTAATTTAATTTTGTTTAAATATGGACGATTGACTACAATTAATTATTAAATTAACAAGAAAATGGTTTTAATTACGTTATTCGTTTCATCAGCCATGTATAGGTAAACTGGAAATCAATCGTTAATATGTAGTAATAAAATTGAATAGAAATCAAAGCCCTGCGGGATGACGTATGGTTAAGGCTGGAGCCAATCTATTAACTAAAAATATAAATTAATTTATAAGACGTCGGTTATACACGAATTAGCTAATAATAAATAGCTGCAAGAAAAGTTAACATAGGAAGAAAAACATGAATATTGAGTTCATTGTGACATTTCTGTATATTTGGAAAAGAAATATAGTTTTTTTTTTATATTTAGGACTGATGATGGTATAACTTAACGCCAAAATATAGAAATATTATAATGAACTAAATTTTCGCAGTTTCCTTAAAGTGGTCCATTATGACCAATCTTGTTTGGGGCGTATTAAAGGTTATTTCACGTGTAGTATATCCTAGTCCACCCTGTTCGTCTTCCTGGCCCTTCGGTCATAGACAATTTTAAAATCATGCCGATTGCAAAAAAACTCTGGGTGAGAGTAGTTCATGGGATTAAAACATTTCAAAAGTTGTATCCATTGGGTTTCAACCTTGAACCTGGTAAAGGCTACTGGGTAGAAATTATTCCATTTGTATTACAATATGACCAGGGCCGGTCATCGTGACGTCACACAACAATTGTTTGGTTAATTCACTTTTGAACAACCGGGTTGCAAGTCTCATAATACAGGAATACAAAAACCTTATACCTAAAATGATGAAGCCTCTATCACAGAGACCTATCATAGCGTACAAGAAGAAGAAATCTCCCAAGGACATCTTTGGTTAAGACAAACTTCCTTCTGTATCAGATAACCCTTAACTGCCCTCATCTTTATTTGGTAGACTAATGTGTTTACTAGTAACTCTAAACGATGCATTTTTCAGGTTGTGCTTATCCCCCATACCTAATATATAAGGGTATTATAGATTTGCCACATATTTATCTTCACAATATACATGTTACATGTATTGCCTTTTCTCCAGATGCGCCTTTAGGTTATCCAGAAGAACTCGAGATTCAGGTCTAGTCTCTGAGAATTTATCTGGAACATGAGCTCATTTATCGGCTTTAATTAGTCTATATCCCTGTGCCAGTGTGATTAGTCTTTATAAAAAATATATATCTATAGGATAACAACTACTAAATAGCCTTATGCAATAATATAATTTATTCTCCATAACTATTTCATTTAAACTAATTGTTGGTTATATATGGTTTGAACATAGACAGCAGTTAAACTTTTGAATTAGACTATAGATTTTCTGCAACTTCAAAACTTTGATTATATGTTAGTAAACATTAATTTCTATTCTCCCCACCCCCTATTTCTTTCGTAATTTCTTAAATTTATGTTATATAAGATGTTTTTTTATCTTTATATAGACGTCCTTTCGATTAACCTTGTCAAAAAAGGCCTATTTATGTTGAATAATGTACATAAGTAATGTAGACAAAATGGATGGTGTAAATATAATATAAAACTTCTTAAAATTACTAAAGTCTAGAAACATTAACATTTAGTACACCATCAAATTAGAGCAAGTGAACGAATAACCGAACAATTGTTACCCGCATACAAAATATCGATGGCTCGAAACAATAATTGTCGTCAAAATCGTTTTCTTGTCTGGAATATAAAATGCGTCGATGTCATTGGGCAGTTTGGTCGAAATTGCAAACAAGTTTTTTGACACAGGCCCGTGCGTCAAAATCATCACCAGGCATGACGTTATAAAGGACAAAACAAGAGAAACGTTTATAACAGTTTACAAATATTATTGTGGTGCACAAGAAAAAAAAAAAGGGCTAATAAAAAAAGAATTGAATTTAGACCTATATATTTACTTGAAAAATCGCATTAGATTTAATCATAATCCAAGACTCGCCAATCGTCATCAAATTTTAAGAGAATTTGTTTTGTGTAAACCAGAATACTGGTTACATTCGACCAAACCCAGGAAACGAGAATAAACCAAAAGAAGGGAATTGTTCCACTGGTGAAGGGGGGTCGATTGAATACGAAAGAATGGCTGGGTCCTGGAACGCCGAGGGAGCCTTTTTAGTTTGGTTAAATATACTTGAAAATGGACTTTGTAGGGGAGTTTGAGAACTCTTAGATTCGGGTTCTTCTCTTACTGGACTATTTTCCTGATTATTGCGAAACATCGTATTGGGGCTATTTACTGGATCCGTGGATTCTTGCACATTCTTGAATGTAGCAAAAATATCCTCATTTTCGACGTCAGAGTCGCACTTGGCGTTATAGTTACGTTCCAATCGCTTTTGGTATTCTCCAACGATTTGCTGAATATCTGCTGCGCATGACAAATCCCCAAGCACTGTTCCATTGGCGGATAGTGTCCTCAGCACGAGATCCAGATTTCCGGTCAGCAAATCAAACTTCCGTTCTTTGTGATCTTGTTTTTGTCTTTTTCGTTTCGAATCCATGCCAAAATTAAAATTCTTTGGCCAGAATTCTGGTAGCTCGACGCGTTCTGTATTTGTCTCAATGCTGACCTGTAACATTTTACAAGTACATATGTTTTTATTTGTATTTATTTTATTGGTGTTTAACGTCATACATTGCAATGCCAGTGGAAAACAGGAAAGAAACCTCGCCCACAGGGGCATTCGAGCATATCCAGACAAACAAAATAAGCATATTTCACTGAATATTAACGTTTTTATGGTTTTAGTCTCGGTCTATCAATATAAATATCCCGAACTTTTAAAAGTGTTCATAAAGTTTGTATAAGTTATAAACAGTCATCTCCACAACTGACTATTGCAGTGATATACAGTAAGTATAAGGTGCGTTCACACAGTACCATTTGTAGTCACGGCTTCTGGATTTCTTTAGTGACTTTGCTCTGAATGATCGATATTTGCCCAAAAGGTATTGACCAATCAAAAGGCTGTTAATTTGGGGAACCCCCTAAAGTCTTTACTACAAATCGCACAACGCCATTTTGTACCTACGCGCTGCCAAACCAACATTTACACATTGGATGCTCATCATTCGGTTAAGCAGAACAATGAGTTTGTTGATCGTAGAAATGAAGATGGTTGGACCCATTTTTAACAAATTAAGCAAAACAAATGTAACAAATATAAAGATCACAAGAACCATGTCGTCGAAGACTTCAGTTCTTGATCCGATATTAAGTCAGTTCATTGAGGCATATTTCAGTCAAAGTCTAATTTTGGCGCCATCTTAACTGAAAATGTCAAAATCTTTAAGGAAGCAACGGTGATATTATTAAGAGCTTTAGGATAAACCCAAACTTGATACAAACTCTACTAATATTGAACCGTAATTTTTGATAAATGCCAGAAACAAAAATTCAATTTAGAAAATTGTTTGGTTTCAAAACATCGGCTTCCTCAAAACGAAATTACTAAGTCATTGTCTTGGCTCAGTCAGATTTGGGAGGTTTGTGCAAAGCCTCAAACATAATTAATTTTTATTTTTCGGTCCTTTAACGGTGATACAATTTCATATCCGTTTTTTTTTCACGTTTAGTTCCTCTATACTATATAAAGCGGCCAAACTGTTAAAGGTTCATGGATCGTGTGATAATTTCTTCGAGTAAATTGATATGTCGTTTGCTAAAATAATATTTGAAATTCAAGATATCGAAACATTTCAGTTTTATCGATGAATTTCGAAATCCATCTTCGCTAGCCAAGAGTTTAATTCCGAGGTAGCCTACTCTACATTACATCTTTAGGCGGATTGAAGGCATAACACCAGAATATAATATCTGTAAACTTTCGAAATCTGAATATCTTGCAAATGGTCTGTGAGTTTATCGATCGAGTAGTTTGGGGGATGTCATATTGACTTTTTGAAAGTTTTAAACGCATTCTGGTAGGTTGAATGTAATTTTAAGATGGGGAGTTAACTCGAACCTTGATCACCTCATTCAACGAGTTGTAATGAAAAGTGTCTCGGAATAAAGACCTTGGTTAGCGAAGATATTCGAAAGCATGCACTGTACGTTTTTACACGTGTTATTATTTGTTATCACCCTAACATTTACAAGTATTAAGTTCAACCGCTTTTACCATTTGGAGAAACAAAAAAATGTATGATACTCACAAACCACCGTAGGACTGAGAGCCTTACCATGTCTCAAACCCGTACAGTGCCATCTCTATATCGAACATTTAATTAGAACATGTATGGGTTAAGCTTATAACTTTGTGTATTGTCACTGGATAAGACATTGCGTGGGAACTCACTGGGGAATAACCTTTGGCATTAGGGATGCATTGTTATGAAGAACAAAATAATAATTTAAAAAATATATAAAAATAATAAAACGCCAACAAGTACCTACCTTTTTAACGGTCTGCCTCTGTCGTAGACTTTCTATGAGTGAAGTAAGGGGGTAGTTGTGGGTGACTCGCCGCACTAGTAAAGAGTTGATATAGGTAGGTCTCCGACAGTTAGGACATCCAAAGTAAATGGCGTGAAGAGGTGCCCGATTGGTGTTGTTCGCTTTAGCATGTTTAGCCATTTCCAACAGGCATCTGAAATTGGCAACAATCAATTGGAAAATTACAACAAATTTAAGAAAATTAATAATAGATAAATGGGTGGTATATATACTCATGCATCTGTTAAACTCGTGCATAAAATCGGAGAAGAATTGTTGTGCGAAAATTAGTTGTGTCATGTTCCAAGAGGTATGAAAACCACTGGTGAAAGATAAAACCAGTTACAGAGGATAAGAAAAAGAGGTTGCAAGACGGTCTCTATCGGCTTCCGTACTTCGAGGATTAGAGATCGATCTTCCCTTGTTAAACGTTTTAGGCTTGGGTTAATATGGCATATATTAAATACAAAGGGAAGTTGTAATGCATGCAAGACGCATGCTATTAGCTCGTCAACTTTTAAATGCTTATGAAGTTTATGATGTTGGGCTTTAGGGTCGGTTTTTGTTGATTTAGGTTTGTTTTCAAGGGAAAGTTTAGCCTCAGATCTCCCTGTTGACCGTAGGTATATAAGGGTAGGTTTAGTCTCAGGTCTCCATGTTGACCTTAGGTATATAAGGGAAGGGTTAGTCTCAGATCTCCCTGTTGACCGTAGGTATATAAGGGTAAGTTTAGTCGCAGATCTCCCTGTTGACCTTAGGTATATAAGGGTAGGTTTAGTATCAGATCTCCCTGTTGACCTTAGGTATATAAGGGTAGGTTTAGTCTCAGATCCCCCTGTTGACCTTATGTATATAAGGGTAGGTTTAGTCTCAGATCTCCCTGTTGACCGTAGGTATATAAGGGTAGGTTTAGTCTCAGATCTCCCTGTTGACCGTAGGTATATAAGAGCAGGTTTAGTCTCAGATCTCCCTGTTGACCTTAGGTATATAAGGGTAGGTTTAGTCTCAGATCTCCCTGTTGTCCTTAGGTATATAAGGGTAGGTTAAGTCTCAGATTTCCCTGTTGACCTTATATAAGGGTAGGTTTAGTCCCAGATCTCTCTGTTGACCTTATGTATATAAGGGTAGGTTTAGTCTCAGATCTCCATGTTGACCTTAGGTATATTAGGCTAGGTTTAGTCTCAGATCTCACTGTTGACCTTAGGTATATAAGGGTAGGTTTAGTCTCAGATCTCTCTGTTGACCGTAGGTATATCAGGGTAGGTTTAGTCTCAGATCTCCCTGTTGACCTTAGGTATATAAGGGAAGTTTTCTGGTAGCTGCGGAGATCTCGAGGTGGTTTTAACGAGGTTTCTACTCGGTTTTCCACCATACGCCGGCAACGTAAAGTCCTCATATAAGTGAAATTCCCGTGAGTACGACGCTTAACTCAAATCAAACATGTAGATTAATGAAAAGTGATAGAATTTATGACAGAAACAACCAAATTAACCCAAAGAGAACATCAGATTAAAAAAAAATAAAACCTGTAAAGAACATGTGAAGAATTCGTAAAACTTACCTGTAACAGAAAGTGTGTCCACACGCCAGGATGACTGGGTCTCTGTAAAATTCCCAGCATATCGAACACTTGAGGACGTTAAGAGCTTCTAGTCCGATCATCTGCCGTAAGTCATCCGATTCTAACACACTACCGTCTGTCGGAGTGGCAGTAGAACCCATATTAAATGAAACTATTTACAAACGTTCACTTACGATTGATGTAAATCATCAAATAATAAATAAAATGTATATAAAACTGTGACACATCCACAGTTGATAAAAGAGATCCAACGTCTGTTTCTAATGACGCTTATAAACAACATGTTCCCTGGCAACGTTACTCTCGATGCGTAATATAAAAGAGTCGACATTGTGACGTATAACGTTGTGCCGACGTGAGATTATGTGACGTCTGAGTACATTGGAACGTAAAAATTCGTCAATGTGATGACGTCGGTAGTATTTGCGTCCTTCGTTATTGTAGCTGTATGCCTGTCCACTCGGAAGCCATCGAATGACACTTGGAAGCCATCGAATGTACTGCGCACATCAGTGATGACAGCAAAATAACGAAAAATCACGCGAGGTTTGGCCGATTGCATCGAATGATGACAGCCAAATAACGAGAAATCACGCGAGATTTTGCCCATTGATGCCTGTCAGCACGCCTTTACGGAGGACTTTTTTTTATTCACAGCCCATGCATGGTTCACCGCTGACCAGTACGAGGTATATTTACATGTCAGGTAGGTCAGAACTGATAGGAAGTACCAAGGTAAAGTTAACAATGTAAGAACCTGTCCGCCATGTGCTCACAGATGTGAAGACCCAATGCATTTATTTTTATTTTGTCCAACGTATGCTGCCCAACGAAAATACCTACTTACCACATTAGTGCAAATTTTAAGTCTAGGTGTAATCTTCCAGCTTTACTTAGATCTATTTCCTGATTACGTTTGTATGATTCTTTTAAAAGGTAGTTTAGATCTTACGTTTGAAGATAACAAATTGATTTTTGATGCTGTTTTAACCTTTATTTCGTCCAGCAATAGATTCAATATATTAAGTGAGACTTAATGCGTGATCACAACATTATTGTATTAAGAAAGTTTCCCAACAAATACATTTGTAAATACTTTATTGGCGTGTTCATGTTCTTATGGTATTCAATGCATTGTGATTGTTAAGATTTGTTCTATTTTATCATTATTGTTGTATTAATGTTGATTTTGAGGAGACCACCAAGTAGTCTTCGGACTGTGTGCAATCCTCTTTAAATAAATAAAGAATTAAATTAACTGAAGAACTTCGCTTTTCAAAATGAACCGAAAAGGAACTTTAGTCGGGTAAACCTCGCGTGATTCTCGTTTTTGCGGCGTGATCACTAAGCTCGACCATGATATAGGTGTATGAATATGCCAAACAAATTGTAGATTTTGTTCGCCGTAAAACTATTTATCGCCGCACGCTTTATATAAACCCATTAACAAACACGGTGTTACCGAGCAGTTTGTATATGTCTTTAGAATATGGTAAGTTTAATTATATGAGTATATGCGAACATTATGTTTTACTTCAAAATTGATGGAAACCTTGCAATCTGTCTACCTTGTCAGATTTAAATATACTATAGGACTAGCCAACTGACTCTCCGGCTAAAATGGCGACGATCGTAACACGTCCGAGTTGATGTGCACACAATGTTCGAGGACATCCGAGTGAAAGTAACTTTGGTCCATTTTTAAGCCGTGTAAGTAGGCCTAGTATATATTTTTTATAAAGGCCTACTATATATTTGTATAAAGAGTAATCACACTGGCACAGGAATATCGACTTATTAAAGCCGATAAATTATCTCATGTTCTAGAAAAATTATCACAGACAAGTTTCTAGATAGACCTGAATCTGGAGTTGTCCTGGATAACCTTTAGGCGCAACTCGAGAAAAGGCAATATATGTAACATGTATATTGTGAAGATAACTATGTGGTTAATATGTAACACACATAGATATTAGGTATGGGTGAAAATAAGCACAAACCGAAAAATGTATCGTTTAGAGTAAGTAGTAAAGCCCTTAGTCTACCAAATAAAGATGAGGACAGTTAAGGGTTATCTTATACAGAAGGGAGTTTCAGCTTAACCAAGAGGTCCTTGACAGATTTGTTCTTCTTGTACGCTACGATAGGTCTCTGTGATAGAGGCCTACTATATATTTGTATAAAGAGTAATCACAATGGCACAGGGATATTCGCTAATTAAAGCCGATAAATAATCTCATGTTCTAGACAAATTCTCAGAGACAAGTTTCTAGATATATAGCTTCGGACAAGCACCATCTTTTTGTCGCAGTTCTTTTCGGTCGTCCCATATATGGAGACCCGATGAAAGGCATAGAAAAGGTAAATGTGTAGATGAGCTTGTTAAAATGTTACGTCATATCTTAAGAGTTTAAGTATAGATCTATAACTAATTTGAACAAACTTTTTGTCACGGTTTGTACAAAATTATGTGAAGACAAAATCTTTTTAATACAGCTGTTGTATAAATTTAAAGAAATCTGCCTTTTTATATGTAAACTGTAATTTGCCAGATGATGGCCGCAACTTTTATGTCAATCTACTGGATATCACAACAATAGATGGGACTGTTTTCTTATTAGCCCTTTGTACATACATGCGAATGTTTAATCTAATGTCCTAGAATACTTAGAGTACAATAGACTTTAAGGATGGCAACTTCTGCTTTATTTCCGGTACAACTCACCGATCTCGATGCTAAGACCGTTTTTTAACCGGAAATACGCCTCAAGTTCTCATCAGTAGTATATTATGAGCAGCAGGAGTTGCATTCGTGAGCAAACGAGCAGCCGAGCCCAGGGGCCGAGGTTATAAAAGCCCTTGAGTCTACTCAGGACTGATTCCGTGCTCAACTGAGTCGACTCCAGAACCATGCTCTAAATTGAAGGGTTATAAAAAAGTTAAGTGCGCCTACCGTGCTCAACGGAGTACGAAAACGTTCGATTCTTGAGCATGGTAGGTACCATGCTCAAGACCGTACTCACCTAGAAAATTTAGTTGAGTGCGGCTTTTGTTGGGTTTAAATGCCTTTTTACATACCCTTTTCGATTCAATTTTGAAAATCAGACCTTTATTTTGAGCCAAACTTGTTTTCCGAACTACAACAGTTTTCCATAGAGGTACCATAACATTCTACAATTTACGGATATTACGATTCAACAGACGTCGCTGTGGTCATACCACGATTCATCCAATGGCGCTGTAGTCATACCACGATTCAACAGACGGCGCTGTGGTCATACTACGATTCAACAGACGTCGATGTGGTCATATCACGATTCAACAGACGTCGCTGTGGTCATACTACGATTCAACAGACGTCGCTGTGGTCA
>JAVFBZ010206036.1:0-13435 GCA_032466195.1 Katharina tunicata
ATGAAACAACCGATACAGTCACCAATGTATTAGTCATGACAGGATAGTTTGTAACAAACTGTGGTAATACAAATGACAGCGCTTTGCTCTCAAGTCTTTTAAAACTGTATTACGAATGTTTAACACAAAATTGGTCGTATCGACGACGCGTTGTCTACCTAGATAAGCCGTTCTCATGAAGAGTAATCGATGCGTCTTGAGCATTGTTTACACAAAGGCAATATCACTCCACCCAAACTGAACGGGATTTTTTTCTGTTTCTGAAGAGTTATGCATTATTAATCTCCCCTATATATCGTTCATATCAAATATTGACATTAACTTGAATACAGACATGGCTTACAAAAAATGATATTCGCCATCAGCCGCAAGGACTTCTAGGTCTGGATGATTTAACGACATTAATTTTTTTTTTTTATTTAACTAAGGATTGTTGAGTTTCAGCTTCCATCTGTTGTAAACCTTGTAGCAAACCTTTGTTTTAGTCCTTCCCGCATACTTGCATTTCTGTTTTCATGCAGCAACTACAGTCTTGTGTTTTGGGGGCAAGCCTTTACGCATAAATATTAGACTTTTGAATTCACTAGGCATTCTTGCGTTCGGTTGGTTTACGTTTAACTGTGTCCTTCAAAGAGAAACAACAAACTTATGTAGTATTTGTTCAATGCATATTTTCTGTTTACATGCCGTATGTTACCTAGACACTTGTTTGCGATCTCCTTTAAATGGTATAATATGTCATCCGCGCTGAAAGTAAAAGCTTGAAGATTATTTACACAAAATCCAACTGCCGAATGTTTTTTGCCCAATCCAAACAAATAGATGCATTGGAGAGCATAAAACATAAAATTGTTTGATGTGTTGAAGGACAATGATTTGTCGTTTACACAAAGTCTCCAGGTATTCTGTTCTACACATCGAGGCACACAAAGGGTATCGAATCCATAAGGTACAGCAATATGCATTATTGATATCTTCTTTGTTAACTATGCTGCAATGTTTGCATGACGTAATGGAATTGCCGCGTTGGATCCGGAATTTGAACTGGCAATGGAACACAAGTTGATGCATGATCTGACTATAGTTGTTAAAAAATGTGTGTCTACCAATATTACTAAGTACATGTAGAATGTTTTGTACAATTTTCCACATTAGAAAATTTATTTCATTGAATTATTGTTTTATTTTGCAATATAACAATTAATCAATCAAATTATTTTACTCATGTATAGGGTCGTGAATCCTTCCCTCTTTTCTTGATATTATACGCTTCGTAAGATGGATTATTTGTGTCTAATATCCCTGTTTAAATCAGCTCTAGATAGTTGAAGAATAACTTCAATATTAACACATACGTAATCCTGGGGATAGCTGAGAAGTATTTTGGGTGGCCTTAGAAGACTAAGGTTAACGATATATATATATTCATTCAAGAACACGTCGTCTCAGTAAATGTTTATAATATTCCATTCCATTGTAGCTCATTATGTTTTCAATTGTTATGGGCACTTAATCCTGGCGACAATGTTTGTTTGAGTCGAGAGTAGTCATAGATCTAGTATTGTAGATTATGGTGTCCTGTTTTCTATCCTGTAAATGTATCGTGAATTCGTAAGCACATGCTAAATTCATAATTTTTTATAAATCACTATACTGTGTTCTTAATATGCTTTGCAAAATGTAAATACTATTATACAATTATTTTGTACATATGTTTATTGTATATTATTTTTACGCTGTATATTATATTGTATATTGTTACGTATATTATTTTTACGCTGTATATTTATATTGTATATTTTTAATCTCGACCCTCTGGTAGAAAGGCTTCCAGCCTAAGAGTTTATCGAGTATAAATAAAGTCTATTATTATTATTATTATTACCCTGACGTCTTCTGTTGTCATGGTCGCTTAGGCTGGTTTCCTCCTCAGATTGCGCTGGCCCTATAGGTGAAATAACCCTATTATTCGATGTAAAACCCCAATCAAACAAACAGAGAAAATGTTTACTTGACGACGTCTTGTGTGTCCTAACGGAATTTGTATCATTGACCGTTACTAATTATCAATATATGACTAATTAATGCTTAACCGAGGGAATGGAAAGGCTATTTAATATATTTGTGTTGTCTGTATAAGATAATAACTGCGCTTGTATTTAATGGGAATAAGTTTATCATCCAGCTTCAAAACATGATAATCTACCTATATATTTATTTGATCGATCATAATTTTGAAAACATTGTAAGCTGGAAAAATGTTCTTATACATCCAGGTTATTGCTGGTTGTTTTTTACAATTTCCAACAAGCACTTAACCCTTTGGATTATATTAACTTAATATAATGCTTTTCAATTCCAGCCAAAGGAATATAAGGAAATATTTAACATGCTCATTCGTTTGAAACGGCGACCAGCTCTCACGGGTTTTAATTCCGACATGTTTCGTGATAAATTCCTGTGTGCTTAAAAGTTCTCGAACAGTGAGGAAACATTTTGTATTTACAGAGGTTCTCAACATGAGCTGGGTGTGTTTGACACATCCTTCACATTGATATTGCCAATATGTTTATATCCAGTACGAGGTACTTAACAAACCGCCTTAGATACAATAACAGCGACTAATACATTACAAAACCAGGGCAGACACAGGTTTTCTATTTTCTGGGACACATGTTTGAACAAAATATTGGCGAGACGGTACCTCTTACGGCATTATTTACACATTTTCGTCCATATCCATTGCCTTTCAGAAGCATGTAGCAAATATATTACAAACAGCTATGAAATTTTCGTTTTTTCATTTGGTTGAATTGTCATGGCAGAACGCAGTTGACGAGAAGGCATATTTTCTAACGAGTGTGAATTGTGAATGCAAAAGGAAACATATATCACAAAAACTTGTATATACATTGTGAACGACGATAACAAGTTAGTAATGTTTCCATTTTGTCGTTTTGCCATGTTCATGATTTGATATTAATCCAGAATACAGGCTTCTAGTAGAAGCTTGTTTTCCATTGTGCGTTTCATCACTAACAGCTGGAGTGCCAAGTTGTAAGAAAGAGTTATCGGACTTCAATTTAAGAAATACGTTATATATCGTGGATTCAAAGGCAGAAGTGATTATGTCCATTTTAGGCAAGCTCAGTTATACCACCTGTCTGTTATTCTGTGTAGTCTGTGTATTCTGTGTATTCTGTGTATTCTGTGTATGTCTATGTCCCCATCAGGTACATAACTGAGTGTATCCAGAACTGACAATCTTGATAAAGACATTTGAAGAATATAACATTTAAAATAGAAAAATAAAAACAGTTACTCGATATTTGCTAATATGCTGTTAAACATATTGCTAACAAACAATGTATGAACTTATAACGTGCTATTAAAAGACAGTCTATTCAATATAACACATTAATAATGAATGGATCATATAGTTGCATAAGTAATATAATAAATCAAAAAGATAATTCGAGATCAAGTATTGTCCAGCCTGTTCACCGTTCGTATCATAGTCCATGGACTATATTTCTCCAAGATTAAATGTAGGAGAGGACTTTAGCTTTAATCTAAAATGCACGTGTTTTTGAAATATTGAGATATTTTAAACTGATCTAAAACTGAGATGCAGCCAAATTATTTTATTATCTCTCTCTCTCTCCTTCTGTCTGTGTATCCTTCCGTCGTTTTTCTTATTTTTTTTTAAAGTTATTTAATATTTTTAATATGGTTCGATAAGTACTGCTTTGCTTTTTTCTGTTTTTTTAATTAAAACACATTTCGAATTAGCGAAATTAAAAACATCATAGGTTTACTTTATCTGTCGCTAATATAATTTGTATCTACTCCAATAAAGAACCACTACTATAATACGTGTCTTGTGATTTGTGTTTATATACGGTCGTCTGGATAGGCGTATGTTTGTGGCCTAATTAATAATAATATAAACTATGTGTACAGTAAAAGGGGCTGTACAATAAATAACCCTCTGAAGACTCATTACACAAAATTCAACTGCCAATTGTGTTTCGAATCGCCAGCGGATCCATAACCTGAAGCGTTTAATGTTTTCAAGAAACATGTTTTGTTTCTAGACATTGTACTGTTTGTTGAACATGTTTCAAATATCTAAATACCGTAAAAGTTTTATTGATCGACGTTAACTATAGTTTGTAACAAATTAGAAGATTGGGTAACTTAATTGGCATACGGTTTAAATTAGTTATTATTTTAGGTTAATATTTTGAACGTATTTTACAGGCGAGAGTTATCGAACTTTCCAAAGATGTCAATGTAGCTATAGAACTGCATTCAAGGTACCATATGTCCACTGAAGAAAGTGGAATCGACGCGTATGTACTAAGAAAGAACGACTATAATTGCCGAATGCCAATTCAACACATCGTGTTTTGAAAATTAGGCCTTTGTTACATTTAAATTAATCATTTTTTTATTTAAACATTTAATATTTTGACAATGTTTTTCTCGTCTCGTGAGCACATGTTTAGACATACAACAAAATGGTTAAATGAGTATAAAATCTTCAGTTTAGATTGTCAAAACTACATGTATATCATGGCTCCGTTTGCTGAAACACGACTGTTTGTGATCAAGCTGAGAGTCTTGACAATCTAATCAATCCCGTTATTTTAATTTTAAGATCATATTGGATTCTTAACAGGAACCAACTGTACCGTTTGATGCCTATGGAGGCCATGGAGGCCATGATGGACGTAATGTTTTATATAAAGAAAAACTCATAATCAATACGTTGATTTCGACCTTTACAGACGGATGATGCTTCGAACAAACACAATTTTACCTCTATTGTCAGCATTGTCTGGTGTATGTTTGAGACAGTGACAATATTCTATTAGAACGGAATGGTTTGTTTGATGTTTCCTTTATATCGATTGTATCGACACGTTGTCTTCTGTTAGACATCCTTAATCAACAACTGTCAATTATTGTCTAACAGAACTGTTGGAGTTTATTCTTCCAGTCTCGACAAACGATGTCATGGAATATCGAAAATCTATATATTTATCCCTTCTTCACAAGCTTCTCTACAGTAAAAGCCTATACCTTGCCAAAATCGAAAACAAAAACCATACCGACGCAATATTTTGTATCAGCGTATCAGGGTAACTTATTATTGTAAAAATCCTTTCAAAATGAGGATTTCTCGATAATCGATTTAGGCTTCCTATGGGATTAAGTCCTTTTTTATATGTATAAAATATGAACGCATACATATAAATGACGACGAATAAAACTTGTCTTTTCGCGGTCGATATCAACCCATAACAGCTTTGATCTCATGCATATATCCTTTGAAGTAGTATGTTTTGAGTTCTGCTAAAGTGCAGCGTCTCAATCAGTCTTTGAAATAACATTTACCTATAATTAAAAAACTTTCAGACTTTTGAGTAATTTTGTGCTAGCTGTCACATTTGTACGACATTACTACAAGTAAACACAATTGGTTCTACAAAAGTCGCAGATATATGATTTAAAATTGCAATCTCTTGCTATTCCTTAGTTTTAATAAATTTAGAGGTAAAAATGTAAACAAACTTTTTATGTTCAGAACAATTATTCCTTTCGTTGAGTCCTGTCTCGGTCGTTTAATGTAGAAACCGCTATCGACTGGTAAAGCTGGTTTAGGAAAAGGGGTGATAACTCAGTTGACCAAATGTTACATGAATATACGATAACCTCCCTTCATGTATCCTCAAATAAGTCGAAATATGAAATCGTCGATGACATGAAAGTCCTGAAATGACTAGTATCATCAATACGATTTTGGAATGGGTTATTTTTTTTGCATACAACTTATGAGCAAAAGGGCACCATGAAGCCGATTTGTTATGGTACCCTAGCTGTATTTTGTCTTGTGGTGTCTTGTGTGTTTCCAGTGTCGTCCAGGTGTCCGTCCTCATTGGCTGGCATATGAGTGAATGGCATATGAGTTAAATATTCTTAAGTACGGCCTAAAACGCCCAAAATACACGTCCTACAACCCTTCAACACTATATCATAATCTTTTAGTATTGTAAGGTGAGAGGAAGATGTCAAACAATTTAATAAGAAAAAGAAATTCCAGGTACATTCCATTATCTACTGATTTTATTTATTTTGCGCTCCTATTCAGACCGCAAGCACTTAAAACATCGTTCATTTATTTGTTATTTTAACTCAAATGTAACATGCTTTAGTGTCAAGACTAATTCTCAAGTCATTGACTTCTCAATTATCACCACATCTAACTTCGTTAAACAAGCAAAAAATACCTTTGGACGTTTTATTGGTACAGGATGAAAAGTTTAATCAAATTAAAACATGCGCATTAAATTAATTCAGCTTGGTCCAACAATGGCATTATATCAACCAATCAGTTAACACAACGCCAAATGACCGTTACTTTAGTATCAGTTAAATAAATGTCGAAACTTGCTGTGAATAAAATTTGCTGTACGGAAGTAGTTTTTAACATAGTTTATAAACATAAAACATAAACGAGTGGCGATAATTACGACGTCTGGACAGCTGAATCCTGTTATGTAACTGCGATAAAACTTCATTAGGATAGCTACAGGAGTATTGAGAAGACATTGATTATCGGTGATTTCATGCATCCGTCTGTTTTAGCACCGCCACCAGACTGGGGACCGGTTATCAGTGACCATAACAAAGCTTATCATTGATATCAGGAAGTATCAAGAATGTGCTGACAGATAGGCATTTATCCCCTATTATCGAGACAAGCCTTGATCCGCCATAGGTCACCTGACTCTTGATTACGTAGTATGGGAGTTTTATATGCGAAGGAATGTCCGTAAATCAGTGTTGAAGAAAGTACAGAGATTGAAAATCGTTATTTTGTTAGCCAATTTACAGCGAGGTTAACATTTGGCCACTGCCATTTGCTGGTGCGGATATTCGACAAATTGTGTAATCCAACTTCACTTTATGTTTTAGCAATGGAAGTTTGGAAAATTTCTACGAATAATGAAACTTCTAACATACTCCAAATCAAGATACGTTAACATAGCAGTGTGTTTTCATTTGTTTTTATTTTTCTAATTTTAGAACTTGTATTGAATTATACTTTTTGTAATCAATGTACCGACGTGCGTTCTGTATCACGTGTACAACATTACATTCTACCTAACTGGGATGAACGGGGGTGGGGGTGAGGATTTATAAAACAATGGCCAGAGAGGGTTTAAATTTTAATTGTTGTTACCACATGTTAAGCCATAGGTCAAGGTCACGTGCAATTTTATTTTATTTTGGTGTAACAGGCTGTGTGGTACCTTAACAGGAAAGCAGCGAAAAACAATTGTCAGGCGTAATTTCAGGCGTAATAGAATTCACCCACCAGAGCTGTGAGCAAAACACATTCTTCCAAGGCAGATCGAACTTATTCGGAGTTTCGATTGATAGTTGGAACTACTATGCATGTTTATGTTAATGTGATCAAGAAATGATCGAACAATGAAGACTAACTATGTAAAGTACGAGGCTTTTCTCTGGCTCTAATTATTCGGAACAGGCTATTCGTTTTAAAGATCTGGAAGTCTAAGCAACAAGTATCAAACGACCTTCACATTTCGAATCTTGTTTCAGTAATTGGTAATAAATACTTGTTTATGACAGTATGCAAGTACATTTATTGCACTAAACACTATTTTAGTACCACTGACAATCGATCTTCCGTTTGGTGGTATTGATAATACATACGAAATATTAAATAACCCTTAACCAGTGTCTCAAAAGCCCTTTACTAGATGTACAGATTAA
The DNA here is from genome assembly GCA_032466195.1 of Katharina tunicata. Taxonomy (NCBI): domain Eukaryota; kingdom Metazoa; phylum Mollusca; class Polyplacophora; order Chitonida; family Mopaliidae; genus Katharina; species Katharina tunicata. The sequence goes on from JAVFBZ010206036.1 coordinate 7,810, forward strand.
GCGTATTTCGTTTTGTTTGATAAAAGGCAGCTTGTCACAATATAATTATTATCCCTGCTTTGTTTAATTTATTTATGTTGTGTTATGTTCTACACGGAATATATTTTGGTCATGCTGGAAATTTGTGGCGAGTAAATTAGCACGTAACCCTTTCCTAGATACCTTTCACAATGAAATTTATAAAGTTTAACATTTCAAGTTGTTAAAGCTATTCCTTTCACATTTGGGGTGTGCTCAAGCACAAGTGTGGAAGAATTCAACAGTGTGTTAACTATGTAAATGCAAATTTTGCACGATTGTTTATTTTGTCACCAATCTGAGAAAGCAATTTGTACCCTTACAAGTAGTGTCACATATTGAATATCATTCATTACGAAATGGACTGTGTAGAATACTAAAACCGTTCACATCGCCTCTGTTTGTCTGCCTATATCTTCTAATACAGATTGTAGGGATATGTCACTTTAACTTGGAGCACCACCTTCACAAATTGAATGATTATTTCCACAACATGTCGATGAATAAAAGTTTTATTCTGCAGATGTCTTTTCAAAAATGAGTGTGGTTTCGAGGAGTTGACCAACGGTAACGTACCATTTATACGGTGTGCTTTTCTGGCACGCACAGATATTTGCAGATGTAAAATAGTTACCCCCGTGTCTCTAATAGTAAACACGACAGGGCCTCTTTAATCAAGAAGAACTTTTTGAGAGCATGTTCTTCTCGTGAAGTTCACAGAAATGACTAGCAGATGACCGGTCGATATTGTCTGTAACGAAGCAATATATTGGATAGTCATGCGTCTGCAGAATAAAAATGTTAAAGACGTCGGAGAGACACCAAATATGGAAATCCTGGCAAATTAGAAAAAGTCCGGTAATTCGTCGAATCTGCTTCAATTACCCGAATGTGTATAGTCTGTAAACTTAACGTCCGATCAGCATTCGGATACCAGACAAATTGATTTGGGAATAGTTTCGTAGCGTTTGCCTTTTTTAATCCTAGCTACATGTATCTTCGTCATGATGGGTGAAAACTTTCTTCTAACGTCATCTTGCCATTAACAATCGATTCCTGTAATATGTCCTATACTATTGAAGGAAAACCCTTCCCATCAAAACACAACAATAATAATTATAGGCTTTATTAATTCTGGTTGACCTACTCAGACAATGAGGGTCCAAAGCCAAAATTGGCATGAACACAAAATATACTCATTAAAATATCACAGTTCTACATACGTAACACACAATTTAAACATAACAAAATCAACATGTTTATCTTGAATTCCCAATTTCGTGAGAAATACATACACCATTCAGGGTTCTTTATTTTCCTTGTTATCTGAAAGATGCACAATGTCTTTATGGCTTAACTTATTCTCGAATAATTACATATTTTATTGGCTTGTGTAGATCTCAAGAGCTAAGAAAGAAAATACAGGTTTCCGTAAACATTGTATGGATATTATTATGTTTCACTCCAGAAACTTTGGTCCACCTGTTGTTGAATATTGCGTTGCTTTTATTTTTTATGTCATTATCGATTTCTGGACAAACTCTTGTAAGAAACCACGTGACAGCCTTATAACCCACGTGACATAAATAATTAATATAATCAAGTCAAGATATTGCCATGGAATAGATCTCACAGTTATAGAAAGTTCATGTTGTTCTTATGTCAGCGTCCAATCGTTAATGAATATTCCACTTGGATTTCTCTCGTGGCACCTATCCCAGTTCCAGTCAAAGGCCGAGGTCTCTTAAAGCAAAGATAACAAAGCCGGCTAAATCCGAAACAAGATTGCCAGAACACGGCCACAATTTAGTCTCAATGAATTGATTCTAGATAATGAAATCGATTACAGCCCTAAATAAGCAATGTATGAGTTAGTCGCGCGAAGACAGGATTCTTAAGTCTATTGTAAGTGAGTAATTTAATAAGTTGTAAGCTGTGAGCTGAAATAAATCAATAATTTTGTCGTACATAAGTTGCGTTTTTTTTCAATTCAAAAGAGGTCTTAAAGTACATAGTATTTTAAAATTGGTGGATAAGAACCGTTTGAAAACAATCCTTCGGTATCAGTAACGTTTTTCAAACCTTGTTAACTTTGAGACGTACTGTATTGCTAATTACCGGCCAGACCTAAGCCAGCTTGATTTCGGATTGATGACAAAACTTGATCTGTTTATCAATTGATTGATATGTATCAATGATGGGTGCGGCCGACTAAACTACTGTGGGTTTAGAATGTGTAAGATTCACTGATTGTCCATGTATCGTCACCTGTTTATATTGGATACCCAAGCCATATTTTTGCGACAATTTCTTCAAGAAGATCAAAGCCACAAGGTCATAGTATTGAATAATCTATTATGATTTACTAACTTGACATGACTCGTCTACTTTAATGTTCCAAAACCTCCTTCCTTGTTCATACCATCAGGGTACAACGTCTAGCTTCGCCTGATGACATCAAAAAGAACCGAATTGAAGACAGTTTGGCATAAATAGCTCACGTCACACCTGATGACAGCTACGGGTCATTGGCAAATGACACATATGTTCTCCAAAATAGAATGAGTTGATGCCAGGGTTTATATGATATTTTACGAAAGGAAAGGTTGTCTTCTGGTAGATGGTCTAACATCACTTCTAGCATTATTACTATTGTTTAAACGTCACCAATCAATACAGCCAAAGTCCAACTCGTAATTTTGAAAACAAATTAAATATTTTTTTTAATGTAGCCACGTGATCCACACAGGCTATGTAATTTGGTTTCCAGCCTTCAAATCTGTTATTAAATATTTTTCACTATCTAGCTATCCCTACTCAAGCTTCCTATAGGGTAACACAAGCCCTTCAGACAAACAGACCAGAACATTCTAGAATCATTTCGCGATGTGGGGAGGCTTGTTTTGTCTAGAAGGTTCTGTGGACTTTAATAACATGTTCCCAAATCAATCCGTGACAGACAGAGTACTTGTTAATCCTGACCATTATCTGAAATCATACGATTAAGATTATCCCAGGCGCAAAGATCAGTGCCTAATGATAAATGAAATTGCAGTTATTAGAAACTACCAACTTATTCAATTAAATAGACTGATTGTAACAGTCTTGCATTTCTGGCACATCCGCCGCTTTTTCTCTTTTCTTAACTACCGATATAGACACACCTCATCAGACCATTTTAATCACGTAACAGTACATTATTTCTAGATTTAGAGTTATCATTGGCGACAAATAGACAACACTATATTATTTTATGGTAACATTTACAGGTGTCCACTTTTCGTGTCGGCGAGATGGACAACAGGGTGGTCGTAATGAATTTCGATATCATGTATTGACTTTCAATGTGGTAATGGTTTTGGAAAGAATAATTAATGTTGCACATATCCGGGTTTTGTTAGGCCGTTTTCTACGCATGACACAATACAAAAAAATGATGATTCAAATGGTGGGTAAATTTCTGGTTTGTGTCAGAAGCAAGCATTGGTAGTTGTTTTTTCCGAGGTTTTACAGACAGTGCTGACCTGACAGGCATTACGGGCGTTATTCTGAGGAACACAACTTCGAGCTTTTCAAAAGTAAATAGCTCGAGTTGTCATGGTGGCACACAAGGAGAGCTAACCATTTACAATAAAGCACAGCAATTTTGCTCACCAGAAGCCTGATTAAATCTTAGCAGTCGAATTTCAGCTACACGCAGAACATAAATGATGTTTGCCGTGTACACTTAACCCTCAATATGTCATATCTAACCTTTTTATACAGTATAACGTCTGGATAGGATCAAATACTAGCAGTGAAATCAGATTTCTGTAGAAGACTTGTGAGATAGTGTACTCTGCACAGTTTTATGGATGTGTTGGGGCATATCTTAAATGATTATAGAAAAACTAAGTATTATTTAATCACTTTGGTTATCGATGGCTAAGGAAGGGCGATCAATTTAAATTCATTGCCATCGACAAAAACGAATTAGTTCCAGAAATTACTGTTATCATTAAGCCATTGCAAAAGAATATTGGTTTCTTTGAACATACATTAATCTAGTCTAGTTAACTGGATTTTAATTCACCCCAGTGGACATGTCTTCAGTGGTTCTCGCCTCAGATTCACCAGGCTTTGCAGATGTACCAGATTTGCCTATAAATTAGCCCCATCAAATTTGATTCACTGCCATTTATGCGTGGTCTTTTTGACATTACAAACCAATGTATGACTTTGAGCTCTGATTTTAATTTGATAACGATATACACGGTATATCACATGGTAAATATAAAGTAAATAATAGACAAGGGTCTGGAAAATGTCATCTTGTCGTGTGTCATATCGATTGAGGATATAATTCGTGGAAATATTTATTTATGCGGCGCTTTAGAGTTCATTAACTGGAGAAGTTCAAATTCGAGTCGATACACCAAAGTTAATGAAAGTTAATGAAAGCCAATGGATAATTAAAATGGCAACGAGTGATTCAGTATCACAGGACTAACATGGTTCATGTTTGAAGGACTCTGCATTGTACAATAAATCATATGATTTAGGATGGCAACGTTCATCTGAAATAGTAACCGTATTAGTGTGAAAAAGTCCTTAAAGAGACAACGGTGGGTGTGGGGAATCTACTGTTCTGTTGCCTTGGCAATTTCTTATTTTTGCATCCATCTGAGTGTTACATTAAATTAATTGGATACCTACAATTGGTATGTGAATGGACTACTCTTATGCCCAACTTGTTTAAACGGCATTTAAAGTAATGTTTTTGTTATCTTTTCCCGACTTGAGATGTTACTGAAATCAACCTGATCAATCATGTTTGTCTTGTCTTTAGCTTCCTTGAGGTCCAGTCGTTGACTTGATTCGTTTCCAGCCATATTTGAGTGCCTTGTTTAGCCTATTGCATTACCTTAAAACACGTGAACGATAGAACACGGTCTCTGATCAGATAGTGATTTGCTTATAAAATGGTTACTGTTGAGTAATCAGGAATAAAGATTACACAACAATCTACTCCCAATAGGTCTAATAATTTGTGCTAAAAAATTGTGCCAGGAACCTAGACAATTTGCCATCAGTTTAGTCAAAACATTATTAACTAATATAATACCAGAGCCAGCTTGAAATTTGATTGAATTGATCGCATATTGATGCAATGAGATCGCAGATATTTTTGGAACAATGGTATCCCTTTATTGATGACATATGTACGAAAAACAAACACCGTAGTTTGAGTCCTTGGAAAAATCGATGTTATTTGTGTATATTCTTTTTTCGAGTCTGATACTTAGGTTGATACACCAGGATACATACAAGTGTTTACAAATTAGTATAGCATGGAAGAGAAAGGCCTTCCCCTGGTAAATAAATAAGTTTATTATACGTCAACCAATTTCGTTATGTTTTGATTGTTTAATTTACCAGATAGTAAAAACCACGCGGCTCACGGTGAACGAGCTTGAAAGCGGTCATAAAAATCCGTGCACCTTTTGAAAACGTCAATAACTATTATTATCTGTACTCGGTTAAAGCAAATGCACTAGTGTCCAAAAGAAACGATACCAACTTGTTTTCAAAATATTTTGTTACGAATTGATTTTTGTAATATGAAAAC
>JAVFBZ010206047.1:0-13435 GCA_032466195.1 Katharina tunicata
TTCTGGGAAATGACAACCATATAAACGATAACTGTATTACACATAAACAATCTTTATGCTTACAGGATTTATAAGAGGATTGCAAATATCCCCTGTCCAGTTTTTATTCGAGGAAATATATTTTCTCTAATTATCCAGTTTAACATTTTATTTTATGTGACGATTGTGCTGTAGACCGCCTGGGGAAATTCTGCGTGAAGAACGGCTGTGGTAAGAACATCCTCAGTCTACAAGAACCATGCGCACAACTGATGTAGCCAGAGTATGGTGGCTCTTCAGATAGGAGAATTTGTTCAGGGCATTTATCTCAGTGGCTGTCTGGCCAATTCATCATCAGACTGTAACAGACAAATATCTTGCAAGATATCAGCAACAGTCATATAATTTAATTTGTTCTCCCTTGCTGATATTTAAACTTTAAAGGCTAATGAAACAGAAGTCTGTTGTATAAAAATCGAAACTTAAATTTGTGGCCTATAATTATTCGTGTGCCGAAAAGGTCATATATTGATTTTGGTGTCAAAAATATGTAAATTAAACTCCATTGTATACAAGCCAACAGGAGAATGCTTAACGACTTCCTGACTGGTTGTCTATAAACAACAAAACCCATCGAATTACACATATTATTTTTAAGACAACGGTATCTAGTCAATCTTTATGTTATAATTATCAGCACTTATTGGCACGGCCGTTCACAAGTAATAACGTGTTCCTGACCGTCTGGAGACAAGCGGAAAAAACATCAAAAAAAACAGAAAACTTGTTTTTCAGCAAAAATATTATTTCTTGTTCCTTCATTATTTGACTTATATTGTCTTTGCATTGTACTAACATTACAATTTTGACACATGTGATAAAGTTCAGCCGCTACGTTTATTTTCGTTATCTGTAACTGAGTTAATCTCCATATAACTCGAGGAACACTAATGCTCAACTTGTGTTGCTCATTTTTATTGCAATTATCAACAAGGGATGTGACAGAAGGATGGATGTAAGACATTTATAAGATTCATATGGGGTTTCATATGGGTTCACTAAAACAGAAAGCGATATTCTACAAATTATAACGTTTGCAAATATAGAGCAGATACAGTGATATATATATTGATTTATTTTTGTCGTCGTGTGTTCAGAAATTTCATCGGTTTCTTGATATGCAAATCCTTTTATGTCTGTCTGTTGAATTCTTCTGAGAGACACATAAAAAAATCACTACCAGATATCGGTATCTGCCAAATCTATCATAATTTTTTCTAATCAATTCTATCAGTGGTTTAGGAAACGATCAACATCTGTATTCACTTTTGTTAGTGATGGGTAAAAGGAGATCAGCAATCACATTCTAACCCTGGATTATATATGACCACAAATATGACAGTATTGTCTAGAGCCTGTACAAAATGTTCAGTTTCGTCTGACCCCAATGCGTTTACCTACTGTGAGATGAATGTACTCGATGGTAGGAATCAATGTCATTAAATAACATGTTTCATACCAAAAAGAACTGGAATAATTGAAAAAAAGGATGAGGATGTGCAAGACAAAGGGACGAACAGATTAAAATAATAAAATACATAAGAAATAGTAAACTGTACAAAAAAAGGCCGGCAAAATTAGAAAGGCAAAAAGTCGGATTTATTTACAAATGCAAAGATAAAGACTTATTAGAATATCTAAGAGATGATGGAATCATATGGTTTTCTGTTTTACAGTAAATATATGGAGCTAACATAGCTTCTCACTATATATATAGAACAATAAAACATTTGAAGTTTGCTGGGAGTTCGTTTTTTGTGACTCCAATAACGAATAACAGAAAAAGACAATCTCCCTGCTGACTGCATATCTCCATTGACATTTGTTGTGTAAAAGAATTAAAAAAAACGAAAGCTTCATATCAGTAAACGTATCATTGGACAACTTTTAAAACTTTAAAAAATTAAATAAGATGTCCGTTTGTTAATCATCGGGATGGAAACGACATAAATGCTTAAAATGTTCTATATTTGGTAATGTTTGTTAACTTTCTAGATATCGGAGAAACACTTCCTTCGAATAAATGTCAGTTTTGTATTCAATGATGTTCCTTAAAGAGGAAGACAACAAAAATATAGACCATATCAAGGTGTTATTAAAACAGCTGTAAGATTTCTTTGAAGAATTCGTCGTTTTCCACTGAAAGACACTTGAATTGATTGATTGAATGTTTAGTCACCAAAATAAAAACAATATACTTTATTACAATTTGAATATTACATGGCAGGTATTAAAATACCAAGGTAAAATGTATAGTGGACTTCTATGCTATGTTTTATTTAATTATTGTTTGTACATTATAATAACCAAAAACTAATAACAATTTATAAAAAGAAGAAAAAGAAAAAGAGAACCCGTACAAATGTACATATTGAAGCTAAATAGAATGCACAACACCATTATATAAAGTTTCTCTGCTGAAATGGACAATACAGGTTACATAGCATAAAAAGTCCACCATACATTTTACATTGTTATTTTAAGTCAAGTCTCTTTCAGTGGAAAACGACGAATTCTACAAAAAATTTAACGGCAGTTTCATTAACACGTTGCTTTGGTCTATAATCTGAGTATGACCGTTTTGTTGTTATCTTCACCTTTAAGATTTGCAATATTCGTACACTGTCTAAGTTGTTGAGTAATGATCTGTACTGAAGCTATCTTTATTGGTTTTATGACTGTAGAACACACAGTTGAGTTTATCTCTTGTTCATTTATGAAGCTTTTAAATCTGAAGGGTTGTCTCTATCATTGTAGCTAGAAACTAATTTTGAGCAAAAGGTCGATACTCGTTATATAAATATGTCTAGTTTTATGTCAGCAATTTTGGAAACAATCCGTCATCTTTGTCATTCATATAAGAGACAGTTAAATATTTTGTATATCACGATTGACATTTTCACTATCTTTATTACTAACAAAAAGCACAACACAGGGAAGTCAATTACAACTACTCCATAGATCTTGTTCGCGATCACATACAATTGCTGCTGTAGATACGCCGTTGAAAACAGACACGTTTATGACCATACATGTAGTTTCATCATTAACATAGTTCTACTTTAAAATAAATAATTGCAAAAAACGCCTTGTTAAAGTTATCTATTGGTCGTCATCTAACAATGTAGAATTTCGAAATTCTAAATCTCACTCGTCTAATACATCGCCTTGTGTTTCGTGTGGTTGATTGGTGTTTCCTGTGGCCTGACACGCTCACAGCTATTACGCATATTATATGTTCGTGTGTTCAACCGATAAGACGAACACTCTGCCATGGCACGTGTAGCTGTCTAAGTTGTATCCCATGCTATTCTAGATTACAACCCTTGGCGGACTGACCATCTTTACCCAGAATGTATTGGTTGCATAGGCACCAGTCAGGTTTTACGTAAGGTTATCGAATCGAGTAGTTTGGATGACACCTTAATGATCGTATGCAAGTTGAGGCTCATATCTGATGTGGGATGTTGTTGTAACATGGGCTGTTTATATATACCTTGATCACTTCAATCACGCTGTACATTCTGGTGATAGATGATTGGTCCGCCAGTGATTGTAATGTAGAGTGGCTCGGATTAAAACTCTTGTCTAGCGAAGATGCTGTACGTGCTTTTCGTCCTATCTATTTTCGTATCCAGACGTTTATTTTGATCATGACATTGGGATAACAATTCAGGTTTGGTCAAAGGGATCCCATAGAACATAAATAGTTCAAGGTTTTAGAGGATTAAGCCTGGATATGCTGACATATTAATTACAGTTTGAAGTAGTTTATTGTTGTGTAATAAACCAGGATTTAACAAACGTCTCAATTCTTATATAGATTTTAGCAAGGTTACACGTCGAAATTAGCTCTCAAGTGTTACGGAATTGGAATGGGTGACAAAAGCGTATATCTTATTATTTTGAATTCAAGGCAATATCATTGCCCCCTATGGGAACAGTTTAAGATATTAGATACTCCTCCACAGAACACGACCAGTATTTACAAGTTAAGGGCTCAACATATCTAACACACATAAGATAACCTAACAAAACTTGGTACCACTACGTCAGTACCACTATCCTAATAAAATCAGGTTTTAAATTATAATTCATATACGCCGCCAAAATATAATGGTAGCATATCATATTTTAAGGGGAAACTGTTCATAGCGCCTGGAAAATGGCCTCAAAAACTTCCACTAGCAAAATAGGATGACATAGGCTAATACATAGACAAAAAGGTTATTTTGGCAATCGTTTGCTCGTACGTTTGACGGCTTTTTGGTATGCGAACACTGATGTATCTCTGTGTGGAAACACCAAGGACGACGTGGAGTAACATTGAATGCCGGTATACCGAGGTACTGGTCTCTGTGATATTAATCTGAATTTATTCCATCAATTATGAAGAAAAGGGTTAGAAAGTTCAGTCATTTGTAAATCATTTGTAAATCATTTGTAAATCATTTATATCAGTTATTGTGTACCAAAAATATTATTCAATCTAATATTGGACTTAAACCAGACAAACATATGAAAATAATCACCAAACAGTTTTTTTAGAGTTTCTAGTTTCACCTAAATTCATAGATTTATTTTCTCTCTGATTGTTTTCATGGACACTGACGTCACCAAATAAAATCTGACATAAAGGATTGGATCAGCTTAACGAGTCAATAAATAGTCAAATGGAAAACGACAAGCAAAAGGAAGAAAATCGAATTGCGTAAACCAACATGTGAAAAGTCATAACACCAGAAGTTCATAGTAAATTCCAAATCGGCATTGGTGTCTACTGTAGCTAATAGTAAATGATGTGAAACAGCACGCTAGCAAAAATGAAGGTAAACAAATTTTTGACTGATTGGAAGTGTAAAATTTGTACCGAGGTGTAAATTTCGTATTAAATATGTCAATACGATTCCAAATTTATCTGTTAATAGGCTGCGTTGTACAGTCGATACTTTTGTTTGAAACTATTAGAATGTTTTACATCTAATAGATACATTTCATACACAGATAGAAATGTGAAAAACAGAAGATAAAACCTTTTTCAGTCTCAGGCTATGGTTTTTAGTTCCCCGAGGATATCTATTGGGCCTTTGGGCAGACTAAAGACTTAGGCATGCCTAAAAACGTAGGCATGTGAAAAACGGGTTTGCCTAACTTAATAAAAACTGCGACAATGCCTTATCATCCTACATGTTTTTAATTATCTACGTCTAGAATAAAAGCAGACAATTCGGAAACAAGGCCTTTTTGATACGATTTAACACTATTAAGTGATGCTACATAACAGAGGATAAAATAACATGGCTGTCCATGTTTGCTAGTGACCGTTTGAATATTATTTATCAGAGAAATAACTTTAAAGGACACCTACCGTTTCTGGCTTATGTAAAACTTGACAACAGTACATTTTTTTGGTTCATTCCTTAATCACTTTCCTATGACAAAAGGAACTCATTAAAAATTTACACAAAAGACATAAAAATGATAGAGAAAGAGCATTTTCCTATCGCTATGTTATATTTTTTTTGTGTAACGTCTTCTCGTTCTGTTCCTTATTGTAAATTCACGGATTTGGAGTCAATGACTTCTCTTTTACGTTGTAGTCGGATTTTGTTTTGTAAAATACTAATTTGAAATGCTAATTGGTTACAGCAACATTAACAAGAGTCGAACAACTTGGGCCGTATTGACAAAAGTAAGCCGTTTAATGGATTCCATCCACTTTAAGAATAACGAAAAAACTTGAGTTTTATTGGCATAGCGTAAGTCGTCTAATGAAATCGAGCCACTTTTTCATCCATAGTTTAACTGATTGGAATAACAAACTGAATGATAGACCAAACGAAACCATTCTCTGTGGCGAATTGGCTCAAAAGAACTAATTTTTGTATTCTATAACATTGATTTTAGGTGTCAGCAGTATTTGAAGGAAACTCCCATCGGCCTCACAGACAATGTTGGACCAAGCCCTATCTCGCTGTCAGTAAATATACCCCATCGAGTTAGACATGGGGGTATTATAGACAGGTTGATTAAAAGTATCATATCAAATTATAGCCTTTTTAAATTCTTTTCCCCTATGTCAATTGGTTTATTAATCTTCTACCCACTCGTAAGCGTTTACAGTTAATCATCTTGCTTAGCTGTTAGGAAAACGTGCAAGAACGAAAATATGCAATTTGAGAAGGAAGCAAAGGGTAGACTTATTTTATTACAAAAAAGCCATCTATGCATCAACCGTATTTCTTAGATAAAAGTAACCCATGTTTATGCTTCATAACAATTACAAGCCCATATTTTCATGTCAATATTTGCAAGTGACCTCTTCTCCGAGAGGGACAAAATAACTGCCAAGTAACGTTGTTAAATAGTCAATATGTTTAACATGCTGCCCCTTAATCGAAACTGGCAATATATAAAAACTAACCTCCATTCAAATTTCGACCAACTTGTTACGCAACTATAACCTCCTAAGATACATAGGACACTCAGCAACAATATGTATTACAAGGTATCGGCATCTGTCAAATCAACCTGAATTTCATGTTATCAGTTCCCCAATGAGTGTTCAATGTGTCCAATCGTCAAGGTAACCTTTTGTTGGCAGTTTTTGGTTAAATTAATGAAATCTAACCATTTCCTGACCGCCAGCTAATATGTAAGTAGAAAATCTGCCCCCCTTGTGTAGAAGTAGTATACATATCCTTGTAGCAATGCCTTAGTTGTCGCTCTGTAAAATTAATGAACTTGTTGGAGGACATTAAATGTCAGTAAATAACGTCTTATATAACTGAAAGAGTTTACTAATATATTATATTGGCAGACGAACAAAATTCATCACAAGTGACAAACTACATGTATACGCAGACAAACCTCAGGGAAGTAAAAAGACAAAGAGACAAAAAATTACCAAAAGATGGATTAACCAATTTGGGATGTTACGTAACAAATAAGAAAGGCACATAGCTTTCTGTGTTGAACAATAGGACAAAGAAACATTAATCAATTTAATTGTGGCCTACGGGTATTCATTTATCCGGGATAAAGTTTCCCTTTGTTGTCCACGAATACCAAAACAAGCCTGGAGAAGTTCTGAAAACAGAAATGATGTATCCATTGACTCTTATTTAGACAGTTTTTTCATTTACATGATATTAACCCATTGATGTATATCAATATGATATGAAAGAACAGATTTCTTTTCTGATCCCCGTCGTTCTGATATTTAAATGGTAAATTTGAAGGGTTGTCAGTTTCACAGTAGCTTGAAATTAATTCAGAAGGAATTATCAATGCATGTTATATCATCATGACAGGTTCTGACAGCTGTTGTTAGACCGATCAATCATCTTTCTTACTGCTGTGTGTGGACGACACTGGGCTAGTAGTCCTTAGATCAATGCCACGAAACTATTGATCAATGACTCAAAATCGTACACATTAGAAATTTAACTTATAATCTACATTTGATAATGACATCCACCCAATCCTGCAAACCTGCTACATCTGAGATAGAAAACCCGGATCACTGTCTTATGAGCTTATTCTTCAGTTTCAGCCTTTTCTGATAATGATGAGAAAAACAGACAGAATACAGTGTAACCTCCTACTATTACCATTACTTCAGTTCACATATAATATACGAACATAATAATGATGACAAACCTAAAATAAACAAGTCCGCACTGCGAAACATAGCCCGTGGCCTGCAGCAAATACGAATCCTGTGGCTGCAGGCACAAATGTTGAGGTGTTGAGGCATTTGTTAATGATACATGCCCTAACAACTTGACATTTGTGTTGTGAGCGTGTATCAACAAATACCAATCATGTGGCCGCAGACTTTGAAACATGTATTATTAAAATATGCCTCAAAGCCTTGACATTTGTGCTGTGTGCATTTATAAACTCGCTTTTTTAAGAAAACCATGGTACAATTGAAAATTCCGGCTCCGTAATGACTTGCGTAGTACTATCAGGTATATATTGCCCAATTGTCAGAACAATCCTAACATTATTGACAGAGAAATAGTCCATTTAGTTAGTGTTACAATAAGAACAACAAGAAAAGCGCCAACAAGAAAGTGAGTAAGTTCTAGACCCCGTTCACCCCGTCTAGACAACCGGACACCACGGGGTAAAAATACAAGGGATAGGGTACAGCAAGTGACTGTGAGTTTTCTCAGGTTTTGATACTGTCTGTCAATTTTAAAAGTAAACACCGAAGTGGTGACATTGCTTACCACTTAGCCACTTCTCCAATTGACAAATAAACTGCTTAATTGCAAGTTGAATAAAGCCGTTTATACTGAATTCAAAAGAGGTCTGATTTCTATTCGTGCCGAAGGTCTGAACAACAGAAAGTCTTTACTATAAGAGTAATCGATAAAGTTCGCTCATTCAAACTCATTAACCAACCAAAGAGATAGTTCACAGTGTATCTGGCGGGCAAAAACCCTTCGTATTATGGCGATATAAAATGGGAAATATAATAATTTTCAAAATGATATTCGAAGATGGATGAATTGATATTCTTTTCAAAAAACGTCAGTAATAAATTTAATAATATTGTCACCTTGAGATTCAACCAGGCGACACCAGTTCGACTCCATATTGTGAACAACTTTTCCAGAACAGTACTGTCAAAATCACATAATGTAAGGAAATGAGGGCCAGACACGAAATCTAAAAGGCTACTTCAGCTTTAATTGTGAGCTTGACCTTCAACCTAGCGACACATATACTTAATTTAACGATATTATAGCGATAAATATTAATTATATTGTGGTCAACTGTACCAAAGGATTTTAAAATCATAGAATGATTTAACAAAGTTATGAGCAGGACAAGAAATCAAATGGCTTAACCTTTTAGCTTGACGTTCAATCTGACAACAAAGGTTTTGCCATCGTTGTCATTTATTCAAAATCCCATCATGGATAACAGTGATGAAGCAGTCACAAAATCTAAGGTGCTAAACATCGATCTTCAGTCTGGCGACATGGGTTTAACACGCAACACAACGTCGTCGTATGGTGATGATTATTTCAAAATTACATGATTCATAACAAAGTTATGAAGCGGAGACAAAAGCTATGGTGCTAAATATTTTAATAACGGCTCGATCTTCTGTCTGGCGACACGGGTTTAGCACGCAGCACATCGTCGTCATATGGTGATCACTTGTACCAAATGATGTTATAATTCTATAAAGTTATGCGCCGGACAAGAAATAAAACGACTAAATCTTTGATCTTTAATTGTGCCATAGACGTTCGGGGTTTTGCACGGCACACATCGTTGTCATATGGTGATACAAAATTATTTCAAACTCCAATTATGCATAACAAAGTTAAGAATCGGACACAAAATAATGTGTGCTAATCATTTGACCTTTAAGTATGGGTTTGAACGCGACACATTGTCGGCGTATGGTGATCACGTGTACTAAATTGTTTCAAAATCCAATCATGCATACTAAAGTAAAGAGCCAGACACGACAACTCACATCCACGCTCGCACAACAGGTAACACCATATGCCTTCCGATAATCTTATGGAGGGGGCATCAAAATTGACGTTTCCGATGCGTATTTAAATATAAATTTATGTATTGAGGTTTGAAAGCAACAAGGAGATCTTGAGTCAAACACGAAAACCTCACGAAAATGGAGCTGAATATCAAAATACGAATATTGAAATCATATAAAACTGTTTATAGACAAAGTCTTTAACTCTAAGGTATTGAATCGGCCCTGCGACAACTTTTTTTGCTCTGTTAAATTTGAAATAAGTTGGTAGTAAAATTTCGACGATCCATTCTCCAGACACCCAGACATCGAAAACAGCCAATGACGTTACACAGAAAATACTGTCACAAATGATGAGTCCGATATTTTATCGTCATTTGAATATAGTTATTGTGAAGAAGTTCCATGTATGTTTTAAGCTATAATGTCCGCACCAACGTTTTTTTTTCATTTCAGTTTTGAGTGGCCCTACTACTTTTACGTATATGTCTTGTTTTACATGGATTTTAACATTGTTATCTTTTAGTTGAGCCACCACCAATCCCATTTCAAGTTAAATTTGCTTATATAGCAATTTATCTTTCTTCCAATTGTTTAATAGCCATTCATTGGATTATATTTATATGTAAATACTACATTGCTGTACATTGATTGTTAAAATAAATTCTCGTTCCAGTTTAAAAGAAGTTATTACCTGGAGTTAAATTCTATCTTTAAAAGAGACCGTGTGTTATATATGTGTGTTTACATATGTTTCTTAAGATGTGCCCGCTGTTGATCCCGCTATTAAAGGAAGGATACTCATTCCAATCAGAACAATTCGCTTAAATTCTAGTTTTAAGTTTAAATAACATAAATGTAGATAATTTATAGTCATATACTTATCCCGACAGCTAGCCTGTGGAAGATGTGTTGATGAATATGATCTTCGTCCAAAATTATATTGGAATTATTAATAGCTGCTATTTGGAAACCAGAACGTAACCGTGCTGGTCCAGTAAACTAAATCAATGTGAAAGGGTTGGACTTTAATAACGAGGAATTATATACAAATATTTGTCTCTAAAACATAAATCACCTCCAAGAGTAAAATAAAACAGTGACCTCTGCTTAAGCCTTTATATCCTTGAAATTATTCTGCACCAACAGGTCACTTGGGCAGAAAGAATACCCATTTAATGGCAACTGGCCAGATTCCCCTACATTCTACATGAATACGTATTTAACAAAACCCCCAAAACATTGCGAATAATCTTCCTGCTATCATCAAACCATGTGACAGAAGTCTTTGTAAATGTTATTACAGCTATTGTATTCAATGTCAATGCGGTAACAGAGCATCAGGGCAATTACATTACTGAATAAAATTAGCTTGTATTAACCGCTGCTATCTTCCACCCAGTAAAAACTAATCCTTGTCTTTCCAACATTGAAATCAAAACAACTTTCATACGCACTTATCAAATAGACTTGTCCTTAATGTTATCTCCCCATTTATTGTTATGATTAGCTACGCATTATTATAACCGCATTTTCCTATTTTGGGATAACACTCTCTGATACTAAACAGATTCTAGTTCAAAAAATTTTGCAGGCTGAGACCCTAGCGGGAATTGAACCCACCACCCTCCGAGCCAGGCACCGAATCGCCAGCAGTAAATGTCGGCCACCTAAACTACTCAGCCATCCGACCAATTACAAAATAGAAGGCTAGATAGCTGGAGTCTAGATGGCGGACATTCACTACCCCTCTGATAGGTTATTGACACAGCTCCCACAGCTGATTACAATGAAATATTTTTGTGTCGTTTAGAAAATGATCGTTAGTAAACATCTTTTATGAAAGTGATACACAAATCAAGACTTGTACTTAACCTTTTATTTTTACGTATGCCTTTCCGAAACAGGGCATTCTGGTTATCTATGTATAGACATCTGGATACAGATTGATGTGAAGTGAAAAGAGAAACCTGACAAAATAAATAGATGGAAAAATTTGTGCTACGATTGTAAGTCTGAATTTATCAAAGATAGTTGTCATCATTGAGAAAAACCGAACAAGTGATTGAAACTCCCTCAAATTATTCGTAGTTAACGCATTGGATTTGTTTCTGACGGCCGGATTGTAACACACAGGGGATGTACTTGGTGATAATTTCATCAATTCAGTCCTTCATAAGGAGGAATTAAAAAAAATGACTGCAGCCCTTTCCACATCGCACAACACAATTTATTTTAAACCTGTTATGTGAAGTTTGATTTGGATTCTGTACTGCACTTAAGAATATTTCACTCTTATGACAGCGTTTCATGTCAATGGGTTAGGGGAACTACCCTCAACTAGACTAACAACAATCAAGGCAATCGCAGGACATTTACAGGACCCCGCGAGATATCGACTTAGTGATGCGTCTGATTTCCGGGAGATAAAAGTCCATGCCCACACTGTAGAGAAAGCAGTGACTATGAACTCTCTAAACTATGAAGTGCTCCAGTTGAGTGCTCCCTGTCAACTAAAGAGACTCTTAAGCGTTAGATGTCAAGTTTAATTATTCCAATTTCAGTCGACACGTTCATTATATAGTGATCCATTTGACACAAAGTAATCGAGAATTGATTGGGTATAAAATACAGTCTTCGACGTTTACATTATTTAACGTACGAATCCAATGTGCACGGTCAACAAACGGAGAAGAAATAATCTTTATAACTTTGGATTATTTTGATTTTTGGATAATATTTTCACTTTGACAAAAGTATCATATTTAGTCCACAAAAGTCTTACATTTGTCAAGTTTTCTGGAACGGTTTATGTTTTACTAACTTTACAACTTGACAACCAGCACCTAATATTATACTCGATTTTTAATTATGAAAATAATACAAATGTTTCCATAGAAATTTTAATGTTAATATATTTTTCCTTTTTTTTTACACTAAAACGAAAGAATAATGTAAAGTCATGAGCATGTATATCATTTTCAGTTCACATGCTTTGCAGCTTATCATTGGGGATGACATTAAACACCGAGCAAGTTAGCCGATCATGTTTTAAAGAAGCTTTTTGAATCTTACCCATTGCATATGCTGACCCGGCGTGCTCTTTGTCAGATAGAGAGGGTTTTAAGTCAATGTACAAACGACAATGGATATAGAATACAAATTTCATCCCCAGATTGGTTAGCCTCAAAGCTACACGTTTCTTATGTGACAGGAATTATGATCACGTTCTTTCCATTTCCTGTGTGTCCTTAGTGGGTCCGTCTGAACCGATTGTAACGATGACGGAGCGAGTTTATACAAACCAGTGTCACATTAGAAATAAAAAAGCTTATATGGAATTAGTTCTGTGTTCAAATAAACGTAGCAGGTAATGAATGGGATGCTGTCTCCAGACATTCTTGTGGTGTAGCACAAAGCATAGATTTTAAACGGTGAAAGGCACGGTCTACATATATTTGGCAAAGATACACGATAATATCATTTTATAATTACTCTCCTCAATTTAATTAATTTCGCACTGGAAGCCTAACCATTTTTTCAGACCAGTGTAATAGAGGTAATGTAGCCAGTCAGTCGCGTTTACATTACCTTCGTGTCTTTCATCCACATAATACTTTCCCCTCCCCTATTTTAGGAATTAGACGATTGAACTCAACGAAAACGTTGTGCTCAAGCCCCCGGGGAATGTACAGTTTTAATTATAAACAAAAAATAAATGTGTCGTCGAGACAAAATAATAAATAAAAGTTACTTTTAATATTGCCCAGATTAAAAATATTGTCGTGCACGTTATCTTTGCTTTTAGTTTGATTAAAACTATTATACGCTGAGAGTAGACCATTGATTCTCTAATCTTGACCTGGTTGC
>JAVFBZ010206058.1:0-13432 GCA_032466195.1 Katharina tunicata
GTTTCTTATCCTTGTGAAATCTACATATAAAATGTAGTTTTCATGGCTGTCACTCACAGTTACATGTGCGTAATGAACAGATATATAACAGACCTTCTGATTTTAAGTTACAAACACCACACAAACATACAAATTGTTTGGTTGTATTATTATTTGTCAAAGAATTCAATTTGGTAACACACACTTTAAAACGCTTCAAGCGTCATCGACAACTCGAGAACCAAGTTCTTAATATTTCTGAACCGAAAGAGTTAACGTGACAACAAGCCACAAACATAGTCGACACGAGTAATCCAAGAAAGGTTTATATTTATAAGCACACCTAGAAGTTTTTCATTTTCGGATTTTTTAAGTGTTTCATTGCTTATATACAAATCTAGATTTTCGTTTGGCAAGTAGCACCGTTTTTGGCGAGTTGTTATTAATATAACTTTAGTTTTTTGGGCATTTATTAACATACGATTCTTGTGACACCACGTTGATAAATGTATTAGATCTGTAGATAGTTTACGTTCAAGATGAAATACATCAACAGAAGTTGTATGAAGTGTCGAATCATCAGAATAGATACCAATTTCATTTTCAATGTACATAGGAAGGTCATTTATAAAGAGTAAGAAAAACAATGGTCCCAAAATTTATGCCTGGGGAACACCACAAATTACATCTCGTGATGAACTCGAAACCCCTGCAATTGATACCATTTGTTTTCTGTTTTCAAGGAAGGTTTAAAAAAGAATATAGAAGCCTTGGAACACTTATAGCACTGAAGTTTCCGCAAAAAAACATTGTGTGAGACTAAATCAAAGTTTTTCATTTTCGGATTTTTTAAGTGTTTCATTGCTTATATACAAATCTAAATTTTCGTTTGGCAAGTAGCACCGTTTTTGGCGAGTTGTTATTAATATAACTTTAGTTTTTTGGGCATTTATTAACATACGATTCTTGTGACACCACGTTGATAAATGTATTAGATCTGTAGATAGTTTACGTTCAAGATGAAATACATCAACAGAAGTTGTATGAAGTGTCGAATCATCAGAATAGATACCAATTTCATTTTCAATGTACATAGGAAGGTCATTTATAAAGAGTAAGAAAAACAATGGTCCCAAAATTTATGCCTGGGGAACACCACAAATTACATCTCGTGATGAACTCGAAACCCCTGCAATTGATACCATTTGTTTTCTGTTTTCAAGGAAGGTTTAAAAAAGAATATAGAAGCCTTGGAACACTTATAGCACTGAAGTTTCCGCAAAAAAACATTGTGTGAGACTAAATCAAAGACCTTTCGAAAGTCTATAAATATCGTCCCTACGAGACGACTTTTGTCAATTGTCCACCGCCAATGGTCGATCAGCTTCAAAAGAGCGCTCTGACATGAGTGTCCAGGCAGAAATCCGGACTGCCCTCTATACACTAAATCGTTGTTAGTTAAAAAAGCATAAAAACGAATGTAAATATGCCTTTCTAAAATCTTTGAAAAAAAGGCAAGATTGATACTGGTCGATAATTCCCAACAAACGATTTTGTGCCTGATTTAAATATTGGAACTACCCTGGCTATCTTCCACGCAGATGGAAACATATTACATCGAATACAACATTTTAAAATGTTTATTAGGAATACCTATTTCTTCAGCCGCCGATTTAGGAAATCTTGGGAAACGTTATCAAGTTTTTCAAAAGATGGTAAATTTACACTCTCAGAGTCATCTGAAATAAGGTTACAGGCTTTGTCGGTGAAAACATTGTTGAATTGATTGGCTGCAGCTTCCAGGTTAGAGTTAATTTCACCATCCCTTTCCAAGTGAGTATAAGAAGTACATTTATTATAATCAAATGTTTCCATCAGATAGGACCTGAAACTTTTAGTTTTATGCTTCTGGTCTTTGTTTCTGGTATGTTTCTGATATTTGATTCATAGAACATGAAGCACTTCTCTTTCAGCTTCTCGCGTGACACGTCTGAGGTTACTTGGGTGCTTACTTTGCCATAATCCCTCTTGCAGTTTTTGTTCGGCTTTGCGTGAGGCGCACATATTTCCTCCTGATAACTCTTCTTCTAACACCTGGTTTGCCCCTACTTTTTTTTCTTGCTAACAAGGCTGCTTTTCTCCTTGTGTAGCACTTTTGAAAAGAATAACCTGCCGGTTGATTGGTAGCTGCTTTCCAGACGTTTGGTGACCATTCTGGCCCAAGGGATAATCCTAATGTAGCACGATAGCATATGGAAAACCAGGACCCCTTCCCACCGCGATTGATTTGTTTCCCCCCATCAAAGTTGGCACGCTCCGCCATCCATGACTCACACATATTTGTTGTCTGGTTGGTGACACATGGAGGAAACATCATTAATAATTCCCTTGCTGATGGTGACAGGTTTGCATGCAGTGTTACGGGATTCCTCTTGTTCAATTTCTGAGCTTCCCTCTACACATTATTTTAGATGCTCAGCAAGAATTTTATCCAAACTATTCGAAGGGATCGTAACAGGTGTCTTGACGTCACCAGACCCAGCAAAAAAAACCTTAACCGTTATCAGATGTGTAACCTTTGCAAATGTCTGGGCTACAAAGCCTATGACGACCAAACACATTCCACATACTCGAGCGAATGACTTTCGCCAATAGCTCACATGCTGCTTGTTTGCTTACCGTTTCACTACGGCGGCGAAAAGCATATCTGATGTATGTTACAATGTGTGCTCTTCACTCCCTTGTAGACCTTTATGATTCACAAACCTTTAATAACTTTAGTGAAAGATAAACTCTACACTTGCTGGCAATTCGAACTGTAGGTTTAAGTCACCTATCGTCAGTGGCTGAAACAGCAAAACCATCGTCCTTCTGGTTACGTCGTGTAGCCAGATTCAAAGTGCATATATCCAGCTAAGATACCGACTTAATTTAATTACTATTACTTCCAGCTGATGATTTTGTGAGTCAGTGATAATGACAAAGTGTCTGGAAAAGAAATATAACACTGAAGGCATCGGGATGGGCTATACCCTCGACCAGATTTTGAAATCTCTGATCAACAGAATATTAAGAGTGGATCGAGCCGGATTAATTAAGATCAAGCGTCGCCCATAGCAACGCCCACTGTAAGAGCACACGCTTTATATCTCCTTCATACGAATGGAAAATCTGATGAAATGTCGGATTACATGTACGTACCGTATTTTGGAAAATGCTAATATGGTTGAGGAGGTAGAATAAGACAAGACTGAATAATAATGGTATTTGACTGTAACAGGAATCCAGTATTGCCATTATCTAGCTGCTTTGCAAAAAAATCTGCTATTATGTTTCCAAGGACTAAACGCGGACATTGCAAATATACAAATTGATGAGTATTTTAATTATGCGTTGTCTACAGCGTGTCTCGCTTTGATGTCTTAGTATACAACATTCAATACGTAACTGACAAACAGTAGCCCACAAAACCTTTTGTCAAAAAAAAAACAGTTGTGAAACAGCATTTCCTTTACTCTACAAGAGAAAGTTTCAGGAACAGCATTTCAATGGAAATATATACCAGGACACATCTTGTATACATACTGTGTCCCCTTCTATTGATTGACGACGATACACTCTTGAACAGACCATAGAGTAGATGGTGCAATACCTTTCTGATAAAATGACGACAAACACCACACCTGCAATCATGGAGCATAGAAATAGTCGGCGAAAGGCAATATCTTCTCGGGCGATGCAATTTCTTTGCACTTGGGGTATTTTTGTGCGAAGTCGTAAACATTTAAAAGGTGTTAATAACAATTAAATAACTCTTCACAGATACGGGTGTTTTTGGCTTGTAGAATGTGTTTAACGTTACCAAGTAATTACCGCACAATGGTAATGGATTCGAGAGAGGAATTATCGACAGGGTCGTGTGAAAATTGAAAAGAATATTAATACATGTAATTATTTATTTTACAAAACACCTGAGACGCTTGTTTAGCCACATATAGTGTCTTATAATACGCAATGTTGTGCAAAGCTCTTGGGTAAAGTTATCAGCAAGCACAAACATTAAGATCCGGGTAGACGTAAGGTTTTGCGCTTTGGTTTTATGTAAATAGTAAGCACATATCTGGTTGATTAAATATAATTTTAACAGGAGAGTTAACTCGAACCTTGAGATCTTTATCCAACAGAGGACGGTACTTCACATTCTGGTTATAGGTGCTCGGTCATCCAAGGTTGTAATGTACAGTACCTCAGAATAAAATTCTTGGTTAGCGAAGATGACTAAGGTATCACTACCAACTTTTTAGCGTGAGAATGTTTCATGTGCTTTTCCATCCATGGTTACTTCACTAGGTTTTTGTTGTTATGTATTTTAAAATCTGGAAAATTTTATTTAGATGTAGGAACAAGGACGCCTAAATGAGACAATCCCAAAAACAAAACAATCTTTGGAAATTTTTGGAGAAGACAAAAACTGCAGACAGAAAATATAGTGAACCACAGGAAAAGCAGTGGTTTAACACGAACCAATTAGAAGCAACAATAATTGGCTTTTCTTTCCAGTTTGGAGTAATCCCAGTTTAAAGCTGTTATCAACAGTTCTCGGCATCTGGTCTAGATGGAACAAAATAATCTTGTAAATGTTGGTGGAGAAATTTTCTTTTTCCCTCGGTTGTCCAAATCGTGTGGCTTTTAATGCCGTTTTGTTCACAATGGCACAAAAACAAGCACCTGAGGTTAAAAGAGATGATAAATCTACCGCCACTGAGGAATGTGATGATCTCCAGCTTGTTATCTAAACAATGGAAACACAATATGCAGAAGCCTTCTTGATGGCTTCACTGCGTGCCCAGATACATGTCGGTTTCATCGCATTGTATTAAATCTTTTATTGTCGATCGAGAAAAATGTACAAGCACAACAGAATACTTTGTTTGAATCACACAAGTGGAATATAGTGGGAACAGTAGTTATCATCAACATGAACATACCTTCCTGTGGTTCATTAACAAGCTTTCCGTTCATAACCTCGTCTATATTGGGAAACAACATTTTTAAGTTGATGAGAATATATGATTATGGGTTTGCACACTGCGTGTTAAGCATGTTGATTCATGTCAGTTCTTTCATGACACTGACAGCTATGCTCTCTCAAAAACTTCGGGATTACAGTTACAAAATATAGGTTCTCATAAAAAAAACCTGTCTTTTCGCTATGTTTTATGAGTTATTAATGATTATTCGTTTTCTATTTGTATTTAAAATGTTGCGCAGCGTCTTTGTTGATTAAGAGAACACGGCGTTTTTTGCGATTTAATCTCGACAGAAAGAGAATATTTACACTAAGACCACCCATAAACGATTTATATTGTACTATTAATTCAATCCATGGGCTGCGAAGCGATTATTATTGCTGCTTGATGTACTCTGCTGACTATACCTTAGAACATTGCACTCCTATTTGACCCGATATAACCAGATTGATCAACCAGGTCAATAATCTGGATCAACAATAACTCTATCATATTTAAGTCTGATAATTTTTGAAATCCATTATCGCTTTTGGGTAAGGGAAGGTTAAAAGGAACTAATGATACTACATGCACATAATGTCGCATATACAAACTGACAGGAAATAAAGTATTTTACGTAACAAATAAACATATAACAAATAAATATAGAATTTAACTATTACAAGCAAGTATGTTCGGAATCTTAAATTAACAATTCCTTTCTGTTTTTGTATAGCATAATGACAGTAATACATACCATTTTTTAAAGTTTCGCCTTGCATGAAGATCAGGACATTAAATCTATTGTGGGTACGAAATTTTAAATACTTTGGTGGAATAAAGTGACATCTAATTTTTTCATGATCATAACAAATAAGAAGAAAGTGAAATTGATCTTCAACATTATCGGTTTTACAACAACAACAATACCTATTGCCTCGAGTTATATTGTGGAATCATCCAACATCTACTGTTAACCCCACAGTACCCATCCTAAATTTAGCAAAATCTTTCTTGGATTAATACTTAACAGATAATTTTCAACAATCGAAACATTTTAATAATCTTGATATAAATCATATCTTGAGCTTCTGAGTAAAATACCTTGTCATTCTTGGCGACAGACAAGCGATTTGAAATATTTTAAGAAAAATGGCATTATTGCCCACTACCTGGACTAGCCATACATAGCCAAAGCCATATCGAAATAGAACTTGTTTAACTTCAGATGCCTTATTTCTTTTCCCATTTTTGTCTAAAAAGTAAAGCATGTCATATGCCTTTTCGGGATATATACAATTACTTTCAACCAAAAGTGTATACAGACAACAGCAGAGTTGTAGAATAGAGGCAAACGACCACATTCTCCACAAACCATAGCATTTGGTGTACTTCGACCAGATCTAAGAGTACTCTCGTTCTAATTCATGGAACTGTTTATAATCCCATATTTTTTGCCATACAAAAGGATAAGTTTAATTTACAATAAAACTTAAAACACATCACCAAGGTACCAGTTTGTTTTGTTAATTTCCAATAAGGCTTTCTTTCACTTTATAACTGTATTATTAATCATACATCCTAGACTAAGAATGCTGGAAAATATCAGCCCTAAATATTTATAGCTGGAGACAACATCCATTTTTTTCCATTATAATAGCATTTTTCTATTTTACTGAGAATCCCACTTTTTTTAAACACAACAACTTTTTTTGCATGTTCACCTCCATTTGCCAATTTATACAATAAGAATGCAAAAGATCAATCTGGTTTTGCAGGCCCTTTGGTTTATATGAACAGAAAACGACATCATCTGCAAAAAGTAATATAATTAAATCTATAAAATCAGGAAAAAACTGAATACCGTCCTTTCCCTAACTCTCAACGTCACTATTAAACACATTGGCGTACAAAGAAAAAAGTAGTGGACTCCCATGTCATAGGCCACTATGGCATGGGAATTCGTCAGACAGTTTGCCGTCACTCTTTACACATACTTTGTCTTCACTATAAAGGGCTTTCAGAAAATTTAGAACATTGCCTCTTATGCCTGAAGCTTCGAGAAACAAAATGAGTTTATCTGTACCAATCTTACAGAAGGCTTTTTTTAAATCTACACTTTTTCTTACATGAATGCTTTGGAATAGCAGCATACAAAGTGGAAGCATTATCAGTGGTGCTGTAACCAGCTCTAAAGCCTGTCTGACATTCAGGGATAAGATTTTGAGAATTGGCCCATTTAGTTAATCTTTTGTTAATGATAGTTGTAAATACTAGCTTTACCACGATAGTTATTCGGGTCGATTTTGCACCCACTTTTAAATAAAGGTATAATCAAACCTTTTCTCCAGTCTACAGGGAATTCCCCTGTAACAAATACATAATTAAACAATTCTACCATATATCTTATACCTTGGTCTGACGAAGGTAAAATAGCATACAGTAGAATGGTGTGCCTAACCGTTTAGATGTAAACAAATGTGAACGGGCAACCAGCTACCATCGTATTTTTGGGGTTTAAAAAAGGTTTAAAACATTATTCTCAATATGGACATGTGGAATGTAAACCTCTTTTCCGCAAATTTATGCAAATTTCTACCCAAATTATGCAAGGTGTCTGTCATCGGACTTACCTTGTCTGAACCATAGAAGAGTTACCATATAGCATACCACTTTGACACTTACACACAACAGTCTTCTCCATATGCAGATGTGCAACTTTTAACTTTTTTTTGCAAATTGATGCAAATTTCTACCTAAATTCTGCAAATTAGCTGTTTGCCTTCCGTCATTTCTTGTCCATGACATATCTTTGTTACTATTCAACCTATGACTTTGAAACTTTCACAAAACATTTTATTCTCAATATGGACATGTGCAACGTAAAACCTTTTTCAAGCAATGTATGATTGCTTCTTTGCTAGTTATTGAACAGCATGGGCATGTGATGTAGTTAAAAGACGCACATGTAGCTGGTTGACTACATTTCTGCAATGCTAAAACACATTATTGTTTTACGTAACGCTTCAAGGAAACGTACATTGTGTAAACACTTGTAGTTATTGATTATCCCTTTAATTGTTTTCTTTCGCCATGATGTATGTCTTGGAGGCCAGGTGCTCTGATGCCAGCTTAATGTCATTGTTATCGAGCGACATTTAAGAAGTAAAGATCACTCATGTTGAAGATGACATGTATTGAGATTTTATTACTTCTGTGTTTTATTTTGTTTTCCGTTTGACTTAAAATTGTCAAGGCTTAAAACAATCTTAAGTTCTATTTATTCTATCAAACAACAGTTAATAGCCCTGCTCTGGTGGAAAAGACATAATCTATTTTTTACAGTTTGTGTATACATCAGCATGATTTACAACGTAGTGTAATAACAAGGTAAATATTACGAATTAAATGTACGTTCAACCGATAAAGGATTAAATTGAACCCGGGGATGGCTGATGTTAACAGTTTTGTCTTGCTAACTATGATTTGTCGGTCCATTCCTATTTTGTAAACAACCAGAACTTTTTATCACTTAAAACACTCGAACTAGACTCGCTTGTGTATAAACGTTACGCCCAAGTGTTTAAAAGGCACTTTCTTTAAGGAGACTAGCCACGAACATCTTGACAAATGTTCCAAACTCAAGTTCAAAATCGGCAATTAAAGCAAGAAAAACATAAGCAAAGTACCGCTCTACCTTTTATAGAGTGCCAGATATTTAGTAGCCTAGTCGAAATATATCTCATTAGCTAAAGACCGGCTGCATATTTGTATAAGTCAAGCATACGTATTTAGCTGGCTCAGATTAGACCAGTTATTCGCATTCACATTCAATCCATACCAACATGATATTTAGTTTATATTATAAGTAAAATTCACATTCAGTTCGTAAGCAATGGACCGTTCTCCCGTTTGTGAATCGAAGAATGGATATCTTAAAAGTCATATTAAAAGATCAAATTAAAAACCACATGTCGACATGAACCAGTGTGAAACTCCAAAACACATAACTTTCGACACATACGTAAATACCTACTTATCCTTTGAATATGACTTGGCTTACGTCATTACACGCATACAAAATAATATTCATGAAGTCGTTTGAGTCTTGTGGTGTTCTATAATACAAGCTGGGTACCACTGAGTACATACCAGCAGTGGTATCACGTGTAAAGGTTTATTAAATTCTCCCACTGATATATTTTATTCCATGACAGTGGAGCATATAAAGGTATACAAATTCACATTTATACCATTTCAAGGTTCATTTTTATTAACACAGAATGTTGGCTATATGTTATCTAATTAATAAACTTTGACAAGTTTTAAAATTAGTTTTTTTTTCACAAGACCGGTAACCTTTAGGCAAAAAACCCACTGGGGATAAAAAATGTGAATAAAATAATGATAGACTTTAGAATTAGATTGAATAAAGGAGGAAGCCGCCATTTCACACTAGCTTTTCAAAAGCAAAAATTGGGGCTTTTCTTTCCACTGTTATAATCCGAGTATTGATCTGTCCTCGAATCTTGTGTTCATTAACATTAAAGTGTTGTTGTCTTTGGACTGTTTCTGTTCTTCCCTGACATTGGAGAACTGTACATTTCTTATTATTATTATTAAATTGAATACTATTTTAGTAAATAATGATTGCATTTACGTTGTCATCGCTTGGTGGTTGATAGCGCTAGCGCAATCATCAATTAATGATTTAAAACCTGACAGAAATAAATCAATTTCCATAAAATCTCACATGACCATTTCCCAACAAAACAAGCACGTTTCACTCTAATTCCACTTATATTATGTCGCATGGGGTTTGTTTATTTTTGGGACAAAACCTGACAATCGAGTTCTTTGACTTGCCTTTAGAAGCTGTACATCATAAACAGGTACTAGTTTCATATGGACAGCAACTGCTTCTTTATCAAAGTACAAATAAACTCAAACTTTCGGCATCTAAAGTGGACAGACACATTGTTTTTGCCTATACAAAGCGTTAGGCTACTTTCGACACAATGTCGTTATGTTGTATGGCGTATAGCAAAAATATCGACTCCATTTTATTTACCACAACATTCAGCCGAAGAATTTGTACTGCCTGAGGCTAATGTTAGTGATAAACGCATAATCCAAAAGAATGGATGAATGGAATCATTGTGCAAATTCACAAAAAAAGAGATGTAAACAGTGTTGGAAACTGATACTGATATCGATACGCTATTTGATGATCTTCAAATTTGCATACTCTTGTTTGCCGACGACACCGTTTTGTAACGGCAGAAGGGTTCAAGAGTTATAAGATAATTTTTGCTTGTATTGCCAACGGTGGGATCTTACTGTCAATGTCCCGAAAACAAAAATCGTGGTATTTGGATGTACGAAATACAAGGGACCATACAAATGGTTGTATAATTCTAAAGCAACAGATGTCGAAGAAAGTTTTTCCTATTTAGGAATCACTTTAAAGTATAATCTTAATTTGACTGAAACAAGGAAAGTATTAATTGAGAAAACTATGTTTTTACAATATCAGTTGTGATTATATTACAAAGTTAGAAATTTTGGACAAAACGATTAACCCTATACATTAATATGGATGTTAATTATGGGGATTAGGAGGCATTCAGGATCTAGAATCCCTTCATAATCAGTACTATAAATATGTCTTGGGTTTACCCCAAAATGCTCCCAACATTATCATCTACGGGTAGTTAGGAAGATTTGATTTAAAAGTTACCTGTTATAATAGAATCTTAAACTTTTGGTCTAAAACCGTTAATAATAAGAACAGGTATATCCATTGTAATGTCATCAATTGACGACGACAGCCTATGAGCGATATTTTAATTGCAGTCATCAAATAAGTGAATCCCTACAAAGTAATGGCTATGGCTATTTAATACAAAATGAAAATCCAACTACTTTACATATATGTCAAATTGTTAGAACAGTGCAAGATTGCTTTATCCAATATTTCTTTGCTGCCATAAATGCAAACTTTGGCAAAGAGCATTATATTGTAAACTCAACAAGCATAAATCATAAATGTTTTATAACGTTTTAGATGTGGTTACCATGGCCTAAATATAGAAACCGGCAGAAATAACAACATTCCTAGAAATCAGAAAGTGTGTAGAATGTTTCAGTCTGGTAAAATAGAAAACGAGTATCACTTTTTATTATGTTGCGACCTCTTCCCAAATCTTAAAAAAAAAAACTGTAATCGAAAATGTTGGTCATGGCCAAATATTACCAAATTTAAGCGTTTAATTAACGTAAGAACAACCAAAAGCATATTAAAACTGTGTATGTGTAATTTCTGTATAGAAGCTCTAGCGATGAGAGCACAGACTTTTGATAATGTTATTGTTAAGTGATATACCTGTGGGCACTAACGCCATATTGAACAATTATTATTGTATATTATATGTTGTTGGCTGGAGAAGGGTTATACGACCCATTCCTGAATGAACTGAACTAAACAAATACATTGCATGCATAAATATAAAGGGATTCGCCACATTAAAATCCAACGTTAGACAGATAAGTAACCCCTATAGTTGTATTCTATGTGATACTGTTTACTAGCTGTAAATATCTATTAAACTTTTTAAATCGATGTATTCGTTCATTTCGTCATCCGGTATATTATTTTACAAACCATCTTGTTTCCATTTGTAGACATTTTCTTTAACTTTTGAAAAGGAAATCAATTTCATATGTTCAGCTTTAGTGTTCTGGTTGTCAATTTTTATTCTGGAGTTGCCTGTGGTTTCAACATGGGAATTTCGACACATCTTTTATTATATTTTGCCCTCTGAAACCCTTCAATAACGAAACATGTCTAGCTTTTTAAAAGTCAGGAAGGTAAAAAATAGTTGGCAGAATAAATGACATTGAGACAACCAAGAAGCCACGATTTAACGATAGTGTCCGTAGCAATCTCAAGTTAACGAAATGGACGTTCACGTATATCCAAATCCCTCGTGTGAAAAAGTAATCAAATGTCTTGTAGACAGGGAAAGGCTCAAAGCCTCAAGGGTAAATAGTGCAGCTATCAGAAATCCCCAATGGAATAGTACATAAACTAAACTGGAAACTCTTTGGAAATACTACAGGAAAATATTATGAATATACTACATTTGCAAGGGTTCATATAGTATCATGGAACATTCAAGAAAATGACACCATATATAGAAAGTGCCAGACTAAGAGCATTAATGTAAACAAAACAGGTCCTTGAACTTTGATAAAAATTAAAATTCCAGAATATTCTGAATATAAAATCAAAAGACACAAGCAAAATATAGGTCAGTTCTGTTTACATCTTACGTCACTAGAGCTTCCAGAACTATCTGTGTAACATTTTTGAGAAAGTTACACATGTTTAAATATAGATTGATGATCCGGAAAGAATCACGACAGTAGCAGCATCCAATATCAATATAACAAAGTTGTTAACATAGTTTGCATATACATAACACCAGAAATGCATTAACTAGAACTGGAACCTCGTATTCAGTAGTGTAGACGGCATTGTTTCTAAAACGTTCACATTAAGTTACACGCAGCGTCCCTTGTGGTAAACTGGCGAACCGTAAGGGGAGATAATTTCAGAATTGAACTCAACCCTCGCTGCGGCCAAAGGTGAAAGAGATACAGGCGTATGAACTCCCAACAAGGTGGGGTCTTGCTCTTTACATTGATAGTGACATTTAATCTTGTAACACAAGGAATGATTTGAGTTATCTAGTAGATTGTGGGTGTTAAGAAAGCCTTTTGTTGAAGCTGACATCTGTGATGTAAAATATATTATTGGTATTAAATATCGGCCTCCAGGTAAAGATATTAATGAATTTTAATGACCATCTAGCATCTACCTTGCATAGTTATAGTAAAGAAAATAAGAAGTGTATCATACTGGGTGATTTTAATATTGACTTCTTTAAAACTGATACTCACCATCCAACACATATTTGGATATTCTCAAATCACATTTTTTTCCCCCAAATTACAAAGCCAACAAGAGTTCAGTCCACTTCAGCTACCCTCTTTGATAACATCTTCACAAACTGCCATACTAACCACGTACTCTCTGGAATAATTCTCACAGATACCACAGATCAATTCCTTAATTTCCATATCATTAGAACAAAAAACATCAACAAAAAAGTAACTAAAACCATTAGCTATCGAAAATACACTACAGCTGAAAAAGAAAATTTTGTTGAAAAAAAAAATTAAAAAAATTGGATTGATGTTCTTTGTGATACGAATGTTAACTCTGCTGCATCTATTTTTTTGTGACAAATTTTGTTCAATTTTCAATGAATCATTTCCATATTATAACAATACCTGTAAAAAACACAAGATAATTAAACCTTGGGTAAGTAAAAATCTGTTGAAGTCAATTTACGAAAAAAATCGATTATACAGACTAC
>JAVFBZ010206069.1:0-13432 GCA_032466195.1 Katharina tunicata
CTCTGACCTCTTGACCTTGCATCTGCACTTCCTTCCCGATCTATGAGAGTAGATCACAGTATAATAAACATAGGTCAAAATGAATTTAATATAATAATACGCTTCTAAAAAAAAGCGATGCTGTGATAAGATGTTGGCAATGTATTTAAAATCTTGAATAACAGTTTGTAGACAAATTTGTTTAACTTATTCATATTGATTGACCTTTAAGCGTACATGTAACTTAAGGTCATGTCTCTAATATGACAGCATGCCAGTACAATGGGTGAAGGAAATCACGCTTACACTGGCACAAAAGAACAAAACACAGGACAGTGTAAAGAATAAAGATTTGTTCGATGATGTTACTGCCATTCATATTGATTGACCTTTAAGCGTACATGTAACTTAAGGTCATGTCTCTAATATGACAGCATGCCAGTACAATGGGTGAAGGAAATCACGCTTACACTGGCACAAAAGAACAAAACACAGGACAGTGTAAAGAATAAAGATTTGTTTGATGATGTTACTGCCATTAAAAAAACATGCCGCATATTATGCTGAGCACTATAACAGTCACTATTCACAATGTTAGTGAAAATCCATTTACTGTTACTGATCATGTCTTTGTATAGTACTTTATATAGTACTAATATTAGGATCAAGAGAAGATAACTTTGAATGAATGGAGCTAACTCACCACTTCCGGCACTTCCTTCCCTACTTTCTCTTCTACCTCGGCCACTCCCACGTCGTGTCGCACTACTGGATCTCTGAAATGTCAGAAATATAATTTTAAACTACAGGATAAACCAGCCAGTTTTTATACAGGAATTAACAAAGTGTGGTGATTAAGGATCACAATAAGCTTAGCCTTTAATTGACTAGAAATAATCAAATGTGACCTTTATTCTATATATATCTATAGATAGAAGAATGGAGAAGACTTTCTTGAAATTCAAACTTTGGTGCCTATGATGAAAGCACTTGTCAGTAATGTAATATGCATGCAATAAACATTAAAAGCATGGCTTTCAAATTGTATAATTAAATTGTACAAGCAGTTATTATTACCTGATCTTTCAATTCTTTGGCTTTTTCAGCTTTTTTCAGTTTGGTGGCATACTCTTGAGCGTCTTTCATACCTAGATCAGTACACAACCTCACCAAAAACTTTAAACCTGCAAACGAACAGTTGGAAAAATAACTATACACAATTACACATAAAGACATTTTGCCTACTTTTCAATATAAGTTGATTAAAGTAGTTAGTTGTCATGTCTTATTTTACTATAGTGCAAGTATTCACGCCGAGTGTTTGATTACAAAATATTAAATAATGACTTTAATGCCAGTAGTTTATAATATCAACAACATATATAACTAACAGGTTCTATTGACCTGAGCAAGGCTAGGGATTGATGGGTGATTTTTTTCTTCTTCTCATTTCTCAAAAACATGAATATTCTTTGATTCAAATTCATGCAGCATTGAACAAAACCAACAAGAATTTTTATTAAACCCAACAAATGCCCTTGTGGGGTGCGATATAGACCCTTAATGAACATATGGTAACCATGGTAACCAAAGACATGTCGGAAGATGGTCATACATGTACCATAATACGACCGATTTTTATCGGGCGTATAAAAATGAGCCAATTTACTTACATTCAACATTGTCAGGAAATCTGTTATGTATTTTCTTGTATCGATCAAGGGCACCATTATAATTCCCACTGCGTCGAAAACAGCTAGCGACCATTAACTGCCATTTCACTTCATTTGGTCTGTGGATAAGAAATACATACCAGTTATTATAGCTCCAAGGAAAGTCTAGTCCTTTGTTTGTATCTGTAATTTCTATGATTTGAATCTATGAGGATAAATAATTTAACCATTCAAGACCATAAAATCAAAAAGATGCAAACTTTGTTTGGCGATGACCCTAAGATGTTTTTAGAAAAAATATAAGGCAAAATTGATATGTTGCGAATTTGGAATGAATTATAGGGGATATTTTGCTTTTGTGCTACTTACCTGTGCTCCCCAACAAATTCGACCCCTTTACCAATTTACAAACTACATGTTATGCAAAGGTTAAGAAGTGTAGAAACACAATCCTGAAATTATTTTGAAGTTCAGACTTGAAAATTCGAGTTCCCAATTTACATTTGTAAATTCAATAAATTACTTAAAACTTGGGACCTTTAGGCTGAATTTGTTGAGGATTTAGAGTAGGTGATCTCTAAGGTGTTAAATTCCTCAATTGATTTGTGGAACTAGACAAGTTGCTAAAAGGGCAAGCACACAAAAACAGCAGATCAAGCACGAGAAAAATACTTCTATTTAAGTATTTCATAGCATTTTATAATTATTATTACCGTAGTAATTACATGTAGGTTGGGGGTTTTAAGTCGTACTCAATGTTATTTCACTTATATGACAGCGTGCCAGCCCAATCGGTGAAGGAAACCACTGTAAACGATGCTGGCAACATGCACGACAGGACAAAACATTTACATAACATTAACACAACAGGACACTACAACAAATCGGCACCCTGTGCTTCTTAGCTCCGAGAGCACCAGGGCACAGGAGGCCCCCACCCAACCAACAGCGGGTAATTAGGTAACAGTAGGTAACATTGTTTGTTTGATTGGGGTTTTATGCAGATAAAAACAATTAAACCTACTGAACTACAGCAGCTCTTTCAAAGTATTGTACGGCTTTCTCACAGAACTGTGATTCTATGTAATAAGCTCCTAACCATTCTATCACCGCGAGGTTAGATGGGAAATATCTGTACGACTGAAATGAAACATAAAATCAAAATTCGCATTATACATTGTTGTGTACAGGCACATTTAAAGCACAAACAATAATTTGCTAACTTGTTTGGTGTGTTGAAGACATTGTTAAGCTTTCTTTACAAATTTGCCATGAAGTATTTATTTATTTATTTGGTGTAGAACATTGTACCAGAGAGTATTTGTTCACTTATATGACAACATTGCACTGCTGGTATTCAACCCTATTCTGGTGGCACGGAGTAACTCAGCCCAATAAGCCAATTCACTATATAACTTGACAGTTTTCCTGTAAATGTTCACCAACATATCAGTGGAATAATTTTAATGGTGCAATTATGATGTAACCGATGTCCAAGGACGATCATATATCACAAGCAAGAAGGAAACCAAATACCATGTAATTCAAATCTAATATTATAGCAATAGGATCAAGTCTAAAGATAATACATCTTACATCATAATGATACTGGAATGACTGTGATTTGTCTCCGTCGTGATCATAGATCAAACCCAGTCTCCGGAGAACAAAGGGATCTGTTGGCACCACACCTATCAACTGCATAAACCTTTGGGAGAACAATTCAATAACAGAATAAGTGGTTGTGTCTGATACATTTTTCTTCCTTTAGAAGCATATAGAAATTGAGACACATAGAGTAGTCGAGACTTGATGGGTGACAACTTCTGTTTTATCCCAGTGTAATTTTTCGATCTGTTTTCGAGCAAATATGTAAAATAGTGTTCCTATCCCTTACAAATTATTTTTCAATCTACACAATGAAACAAATCGTACAAGATACACACAGCTTTTCATAGTTATCAAGTTGGTACAATATACCCTAAATCCTCAACAAATTCGACCTCTAAGGGCACAAACTTTAAGTAATTTATGGAATGTTCAAGTGTGAATTTGGATTTAAAACTTACATTTTCTGATAGTTTAAAGTTGAACTTCATAAAAATTTCAAAATTGCATGTCTACACTTCTTACCCTTTGCATAAAATGTAGTTTTAAAGTTGTAAAGGGGGTCGAATTTGTCGAGCATTTAGGGTATGTTTGAAGGAAAGGACACTGTCTTTAATTAAATCCATATTTCCAAAGGTTACACGGCCTATATTTTTCTATTGTTACTTTTGTTATAAATGACCTTAGGATGAAATGGTACAAGCAAACAAAAATCCAATGAATATGTGCAGTGGTATCAAATGTATGAGAATAAAACAATGCTGACCATTCAGTGGACTGGGCTGTGTCATCCAACTTGTCATAACTGGATATCAGAGTTAAAGAAAAGGCAGGGCTTAACAGAAAGTACATTAAATAAAAGACGTTAGATAAAAGCCCTATAAGCTTACATGTATGTTGATGGAAATCAGAAGAAAAAACAAGATACCAAGAATATTGCTGTAATCAACAGTTTTTTTGTTTGCTTTTCATTGAACTAAGCTCACATAGAATAATAATTGATATCATGGAGCAATTGTTTGATTGGTGTTTAATGTTACATGCGAGGATATTTCAGTCATATGATGACTTTGCATTGTTGGTGTTTAGTGGAAAACCAGAGAGTAGGGTCACAAAAACAATCTCGACAGACAATGGGCAACTCCCCTATCTTAGTAGAGTGGAATTGTGCATCATGAACAGACACTGTTAAATTCTTCATCTATTTGCTTGGTATTAAATGTTGTTCTGGAACATATTTCACTCGTGTAAGTACAGTGCATAGCCAGTGTTTGAGGAAATTCAAGAAAAAACTAAACAAAAACCAGCCTTCAATCTCTGCAGCCACAAGTGACTTCCATCATATACCTGTATGGTGGACAGAAGGAGCCAGCCTTCTGGACAGAACTCAACATATACTTGTATAATAAAGGATACATGTCTGCTATCTGATAAATGACTTGTGGACTATTTCTCAAGATAGCATGGAGTTTATAAAAACAGTCCAAAGCATCCTCTAATCGTCCTATCCTCTTCTGGCTCAAACCTTAACAAAATAATAAATAAAGTAATTAATAAATTTCAAATGATACGGCTGACATGGCAAGCAGTCTACATAGTTGAACAAAATCTGCACATTCACATTAAAAGGTGTTATGATGGGAGTTTTGAATCTGGGTTTAACTTAACAATTGAGGTCCCTTAAATTATGGATCACCAAATTATCATTTGCAACTGAAATCTATAAACTTTTCTACAGTTTTTTTTACAGGCAATTGATCAAATCAAATCATTATACTTTTGTTATGTAACAAAATAATTAAGATATAAGCAGCGATAGCTGAAAGATTTTATAAAGTTTGTAAATTTTTTATAATTGTTCACCCCTTGAGAATAGCTTGGACGTCCTTTACTCCCCAACCCCAAAACCTGCCTCATAACAGAATTTTATTCTAACTATTGTTTAAAAGATATCAGTGCCTAAAAGAAATATCAAACATTTTCCAGACACAAACAAAGAATTAGATTTCACCTAAGTTATAGAGTGCCTCTACGCAGGATGAATCATTTGTTAAAGCTTCTCTGAAGAATTCCCGAGCCTTCTCGTAATCTTGTTTGGCAAACAACACATTTCCCTTGTTCACCAAAGCTACAAAATACATCAAACATATTTTTAAAAATCATGGACAAATAAATCTAAACATAAAGAATCAACTGACAATGTTATTTTCATGATAAATGTAGTTCTTCCAGGTTGTTTTTTGGGGTTTTAGGACCTACTTATTAAGGTTATTTCACTCAACTTTCCAAGTCAATGAGTAAAAGAAACGATTCTCAAACTTCAGAGGCTTGTTTGTTTGTTTGATTGGTGTTTAACGTCGTACTCAAGAGTATTTCACTCTTTGACTATATGGCGACTTATAATTAATTTGGGTTGCCGGTGTATGGTGGAAAACCAGGAAGAAACCTCGTAAAAACCACACCTCCAACTCCGGAAAACTTCCCTTATATACCTAAGGTCCACATGGGGGGATCGAACCTATTCGGGGTACAGTGAAGGGAGCTCAGTAGTCTAACGCTCAACCGCGAGCCAGGGCACAGCCCCACACTTCAGTGGCAACAAACAAGACACCAAATGGGCTTCTCGATGCCCCTTCAGTTAGCTACGAGGGCCGGAGGGTACAGGAAAATTTTGCCAACCACCCACTGAAGCTTTGTATTCTTCTGCATATCCTTGTTGAAGTACATGTATATAAATTCACAATAACACAACTCAATATTGACTATAAATGCTTGGTGTAATTTGCTCCAGATTGACAAAAACTGCTTGATTAACTATCAATTAGGTCACCTGAAGGATTGTATCTGTCTGCAGTCATGGCTATCTCAGCATACTTGTCAGCTTGTGCAGTATCTTTCTCCTGTCAAATGTAATGATAGACAAGTATTTATTCACTTATTTGATTATACTTAAGAGTAATTCACTTTGACAACCTTTTTGTTGCCGGTGTGTTAACTAAGTAAACTGAGAAAAAAACCCTGTGATCTCCACAGCCACCAACAAACTTCTCGTGTATACCCAAGATCCACAGAAAAATTCACACCTATTCCAGGTACTGCGAAGGGGACTCAGCAATCCAACGCCCAGCCAACTGAGCCACAGTCACTTAAGTGTTATCACTGTTTGATAGATATCGTTTCTTCATTGCTAAGTGTGACAGCATGAATATAATTTGGAAACATACTGCTCTTAGACAGAGGGCTCCCCCATTAAGGTACAAACTGAACAACTATCAGGTCCTCTGTAACATTTACAACATGGTGATGTTATTGGGCATTTCAAGACAAATATTCATAGACAATTCTGGAAAAATCTCAAAGTGAATTTAAGATTTCTTATGTCTATAACTATAAGGTCTTTATGGTCTACAGTATAAATTTATTAAGACATCTATGGTTCTAAAATCGTCTCAAAATACAAAACTAAACAGATATAATAGAAAGAACTACAAAAACATTTTATAGAAAAGATTCTGTAAATGGTTGATTCAGAATAAATATAAATTCAAATAAAGCAACAATAACATGCAAACTGTTGAATATGTAACAAATATATAAAACAATCAATAGAGTAAAAATCTCAATCCCAACAATTCCTTGTTGGGCAAAAAATTAACCCAAATGTTACCTCTTTTTGTTGCTTGAAAAAAAACAATAATAAAAAAAAAGTTTAACATTTAGTAATACTTTTACTCAAGAATTACATTTACCAGCAACATTACAAAAACGGTAAAACATTTTGCAAAAGGCTACTTGGGCTTCAGAATGGTCTGATGGTCACTATAAGGATTGATGAACATTTAACGAACATGAGCTACAGAATAAACAAATAGACAAATGACAACTTCGGCAAAATACTCTGAACTTATTCTGAGTTTCAAGTCAGTTTAGTCTTTCAACATACATTATTCAGGGTTATTTCAGAAATATCATATAGACCAATCAACTTTTAATAACACAATACAGTGTAACCACGCTAAAACGCGCCGGTTGGGAGACATAAACCCAATGCGCGTTATAGGATAAGCATGTTATAGCAAAAATCATAAGCAATACATGCATTCACATACATGTATAATGTAAATGCTGATTGTATGATGTTTTCACAGCATTTGCTTCTTGTTAACAGAAATACAAGTCTACAAGTCTGTGTTTAATAAAGTGTTAACTATTTCTCTTTCCATCTTTTGAAATAAATAACAAAAATAACTGGCTAAAAGAAATTAAATTGTCCTGAAAACAGCAAAAACACAATTACGCTGTATGTTAGCCGTGACCTTATTGGCTGTTTTACTGCAAGAGAGCCAATTAAACGAGCTGTTGCATGGCTCTTCAACAGCCATTAGAACTTTGACAGTTCGCAAAAATGTCCACAATTCTGATTAACAGGCATAGCTTTACAAAAAAACTTAGCCTTTCCTATTTCTCTTGAGGCGGGATTTGCGGATAGAGGCTTCACGTGGCGCTCAAAAGGATTAGTTATTTGTTCTGAGCGAAGGCACGCTGATGGCTTGACAAAGTTTAAGCTACAACAACAACAACACTGTGTTGCAATAGCAATCGCGGATCATTCAACTACCCGCTGAGTATTGTAGGTTGGTTTGATAGCTATACTAGTTTGTGGATTGGTGGATTAAAATTGGGGGACATGGTATGGGTCCTGTTATAACTGATTGCGCTATATCAAGGCGCATTATAGCGTGGTTACACTGTATTGAGGTTGATATTTTTTTCACATTTTTTTAATAGCATTTTTTAATATCCGTTTTCGCACTTAAATCTATAAAAAACCTTTTGAGCTTCTATAAAACGTGTGGCAATATTTTTTCCATACAATACATTAAACATATTCTAAACTGTTTAACTATTTGTTCTGTTATGGCTTTGAGCAAAAACTGTAGGAAAGCTACAATATTTTCTTGTAACTAAACTTACCAGAAAATAGAGGAATGACAGATTGGTTGCAGCTGTACTGGCAACTTTTGAGTCTTTCTTCTCGAAAGACTTTAAAGTTTCGATCGCCTGGAAGAAAAACAGATTGGTTGATGTTTAATGTCTTGCTTAAATATATGCAGCCTAGCTGGGTAATCCAAGGGTAAAACTTAACACCATCAAAACCATTAAATGTGAAGTAATTGCATTGTTGGCAAAAAAATATTCCACATCTGCTAAGTAAAGACAGAATGGACACAGCATGGAACACTTTTATGCAGTTAAGTCAATTTAGGCTGAAAATCAGGCTTATCATCATATTATCAATGTTTTATCAATAGAGCCTTTCTACCCTGAACATGTAGTATAAATCTATACTACTTTTATTCAAAATTTATATACAATTTATAAAATTGAGCTATAGGTAAATGGTCGTAAACCACAATTATTCCATACATAAACTAAATTCTATTAAAATAATATATTTTATGTCCAAGTATAAAAACAGAATACTACTTAATCTGAAAAATCTTGCCTTGTAGCACATTCGAAAACTACACATTCTGTATCAAATAAAAGTAACTCAAACATTGAAATCAAATATTTTTATATGACATTTTTACTATATCAATGTCACTTGCTACAAACCTGTTGGAAGTCTTTCTGTTTGAGATACATAATGGCCTTGTCAATTTCAAGGTCATGTCCGAGGTCAACGTACTGAGAGGACCTCACCTGTTCAATACACCTGATAAGAAATACAGACCCATTTTTACTTAGAACAAAGCTGAATGTTAAAAATAATAGTTAAGCAAATGTATTGTTTCTTTATTGATTCTTTCCATCATAACTTTACTAGAATACTAGAATTTTTTAATTTTTCTTCTTGGATTTGGCTTTCAACCGATGACAATTCTGAGATCCGGGTTCGTATTGGTTTCTTAGGTTGTTTTTTTTAACCACAGAAAGGTCTTGAATTGGAGGATTTTCAAATTTGACACAAACTTTGTATCCTGTTTACCCAGTTTTAATTGGGCTGAAACTTCTTCAACATGCATCATTTTGCACATGGTTTACACAATGACAGTTTTTATTTTACCAAAAGTAAGTCTCATTAATAGATGGCTACCAGGAAGCGCCTAAGAAAACTATTTACTTGAACTTACCAATCATACCCAAGCGCGAATGTCGCTTCTACAGCCGGAGCTATGATTTTAGCTGCTGTTTTGATACAATTTTCAGCCTCATATTTCCTGCAAGATTTAAAAAAGCTACATTAACAAAAACTACTAGGAAATTGTTTGAACAGTCCAGCACTAACCAATTTGACAGTGTTCATAGGTTTATGCAGTGAACTGTGAACCAGTCATTCAACGTTTGTACTATGAACATAAAATCTGGACTGACCAAAATTAGCAAAATTAAATGAGAAGAAGCAAATTTGGTCACTGTAGAAACTTGATTGAGGACAGACACTTGTAAATCTTGGATGAAGGTTTGTTGAGAATAAAGCATTTATGTATATGTTGTTGAGAAGGTCAGAGAGATAAAACAATAATGTTTGTACCTAGAATTGTATTTAAGGTAATCTCACTCCATAACGATGATTTCAAGTTAATGTCACCAACACAAAGCTGTAAGTCAGTGCCAGCTTTTCTTTATTTTAAACCTCTGGATATCAATCCACAGACCTGATCATTCAGGATTAAAGAGTCTCTATAACTTCAAGAGGCATTTGGTCACACTAACAAGTGACCCCCATACTTACTTTTCTCTCTCTATCTGCCTTAAAGCATCATTCTTGATCACCTCTAGGACTGTGTTATATTGTTTGTCATCAGACTGTGGAAAACAAATAATAAATAAAAATAAGACAGCTTTTGAAAAAGAAATGAATCAGTGAGAAGATATTAAAGAACTGCAGTTTGTAACTGTAACTGTATGTACATTGATAAATTGGTTTAATTGTTTACCTAAAGAAAAATACAGTGTTGTATATATAAACTAAAATTTAAAAACAACATTAATAACCACAGGGCGGTTGTTCAAAGCTCAATTAGTCCAATAGCCAGTAAGATGAAGTTTGTTTGATAGACATTATAAGTTGACGTCCTGACAAATGAAACAACAAACTTGACGGATCCCTATTACTTCTTCATCAATAGGGTCAACCCATAACTACGTCAGCAGATGTTTACTGCAATACACTATGGACGTAATCCAGGCTCAACTGCATACACCTTTGTTAAGTTTTGTTTTGTTTAAGTCAGGTTATAACCGGTTCTTCACAATGCCCACAGCAACCTGTTGTGGAAAATCAGCCTGAATCGCCATGTTTACTCAATCGACCCCAGGTTTCACCCACAATGCATTATGATAAACAACTGATGACGTAGATATGCTTGGAGGCTATTAGGGGCAATGTTTAAATTCCTATTCTGACATCGTTCTGAAGCCTTATGCTTGAGCGACCGAACCACAGATTAATTCAACAAAAATTATCCTGGTCTAGTAGAACAAAATTTAAAAAAAGAAACAACATCCCAGTTACAAACTGACCTCTACATTTGACTTTTCTTACCCCATGTGGCAGGTACTTGTCCTCATCATCTAACCTCAGATCCACTGTCAGCAGTTTCATGAAGGCTCGTTTCATCTTGTCACGATCACCAAGGGCAAAATAACACAGGATCAGATTGAAGCCGGTCTTAAATGTAGGCGTCTCTGACATAATGTGTTCAAAGGATGTAATGGCATCAGAGTACTGCCCCATCTTTACAAACACAATCCCAATATTCTGCATTATCTTTGTCCTGCGAACAAAAATAAACAATAACTTTTTTACTAGTTTATTGTTATAATTAAGCATAATTGTAATGTTTAAACTAATGAATCTTCTACACTTTGCATTTCAATACAGAAAAATGTAAGTTTTAGTTCCAAATTCACACTTAAACATTGAATAAATTACTTTAAGTGTGTACCCTTGTATCAGTTGAACTTTCTATTACATCCTGCACAATTACAACTCTGCCTTATCCTGCTATCTTCTTTGACAAATTGCAGATTACAGTGGTCATAATATTTGTGACCATATATTTCATTTGAATTTTAAAATGTTACTAAGACTCATAAGTAATGCGAAAACTATGATATGAAGATCATTAGATATCAACACGTAAACTTTGCAAAAGCAAAAAAACAAATTATATGTCTTAAACAAATTTAACCTGATGTTGTGTTTTGATCATATCAATGGAGATCAC
This sequence comes from Katharina tunicata, assembly GCA_032466195.1. Classification (NCBI taxonomy): domain Eukaryota; kingdom Metazoa; phylum Mollusca; class Polyplacophora; order Chitonida; family Mopaliidae; genus Katharina; species Katharina tunicata. The sequence goes on from JAVFBZ010206069.1 coordinate 11,498, forward strand.
ACCTCACATGAAATTTCTGTTTCATTGCTTCTCTCCTGAAGTGACAGAAGCATATTGCTACCTACCTGATACAGGTGGTGTGTACACCTGTTCATTCAACAGGTGTACTATAATAATATTTGCATTGACTTTGTAGTATTTGTTGTCTGTTGACATTTCTTATCTTATGTGAAGTCACTTTAAGTGTTAGCTTTAAATATCCTGGCCTTAGTGGTGCAGTAGACAGGGAAAAATGGATGTTTATTTGATTGGGATTTTACTCTGTACCTGTCTTAGTTTACTCTTATGACAGCCTGCCAGCCCAATTGGTGAAGGAAACTACTCTTAACAACACAGGCAACAGAGAAGGACGCCATGAAACACGAACAAACTCAAAACTGGATGTTACAACAAATAAGCTTCCTGATGCCCTTAGCTCGGAGAGCACAAGAAAACAGGAAGATCTTTCAGCCACTTCCACAAAAAAATAAAATAGGAAATTTCAGACTTGAAAAATTTGGTGAAATTCTACCACTTAAAATACTGACCTCATTTCTTTATGAGTATTTGGTACTTGGTCCAGAGCCATTCTGTACATTTTAACAGCCTTTTGATAATTCCGCTGACGGAAGTAGATATTTCCCATGTTAACCTTCAGTCGCCCTTAAAAGAAAACCAGAAAAATGAAGTTGATAAAGTTTTAATTATTTGCTCAACAAAAATAAAATTAAACATATTTTTTTTTTTAATTCTGTATTAAGTTTAAGTCATAAGTTGATAACCTTAATTTTGACTAGTTTAACAGGGCTTGATACAACAAATACCCGTCTCAAATTCTGATAATTAACAGTCTATTATGTAGTAGACTATATAACAATATTTAACACAAAATGGTTTCATTTTAGTTTTGTTTGTTTGTTTGTTTGATTTGTGTTTAACGTCGTACTTAAGACTATTTCACCAAAATGACGACTTATTATTAATTATTAATTTGACATGTCGGTGTATGGTGGAAACCGTGAAGAAACATTGTAAAAACCACTTGCCGGAGGTTTCATTTTAGTAGACATGACAGGAAGTTCCAATTTTACAGGAAAATTTAAAGCATAAGTTGTAGATGTGGATAAACATTTTTTCACAGCTCATAGCTGGAACAACACATTTTAAACTACACTGTTGAATTATACAGATCCACATATAATTTTTGTGTGATATAGACTAAATAATATCAGTGCTTAACTGGTGATGTCATAATAAAACTGAAACATAGTATCTGTACCAACATGACTTCCTCGTTCAGAGTTTCTATTATTCTACACTACAAATGATACAGCATCTGCATTACTAAGTGGTTCTAACAAACTGTGAATCAAAGAACGCCTCTGATATGATCTGATAAGTTTCATTATGAATAAAATAAAAAAAATAAAAAAAATCTCACTGACCTGCATTACTGAACATTTTATTTTTTACAATCACTTGGTAAGTGTTTAGGGCTTCGGCAAACATCTCATTGGCAGCATACTGATTGGCTAGATTGAAGAGCACGGAGTATGTAAGATCAAGGTTGATTTGATCACCAACGGATAGTTGCTCTCGTTGACGCACTAACACTCGCTCCTTTCTCCCAGCTTCCTTAGCTTTCTCTAAAGCCTGAAATTCATAAAAGAAATTAAACCAATCAAAGTCCAATCAAAGTGCCAACCAAGTCATCATTTAAAGAAAAGGGTAAAAGTATAATTTATTTCTCAATAAAACATTTATTAATTTTTAACTGAAAACATTTTCTTAAATCTTTAATGTGTAAACAATATTTAACTCAATTGTTGCTTAAATTCCTAAAACCATATGAATAGATTTATATTTAATTTTACACGTGCGGCATGTAAAAACACAACACAAGGCTTAAAGTAGTAATTACATGTAAACGTCACATTTATTTAAAGATAGCAGCAT